>NDFG01000022.1:1350509-1363313 GCA_002167245.1 Sporophila hypoxantha
TCCCTGGAGCCTTCTCCTGTCCAGGTGAGCAGGCCCAGCTGTGCCAGGCTGGCTCCAGAGCAGAGGGGCTCCAGCCCTTGCAGCATCTCCGTGGCCCTTTGGCTGTGATSTCTATTTGGTGACTTGGATTTATGGGGTTTTTTGCCAGCCCTGTGGGTGTTTTAAGGCAGSTGATGTGTCCACAAGTATGGAGCAGTTGGCACCCAGAAGATTCTCAGGGAGTCTCCATCTCACCTGAGGCAGCTCCTGGGCTCAGGCCAGAGGCAGGAAACACATTCCCAGGTGCCCCAAGGTGCCTCTGACCCTTCCTGGGCACCTGGGTCACCTCTACAGCTCCTGGGGTGCCCTTGGATGAGCCCYGGGGCTGCTGAGCCATGTCCTCCCCATCCCAGCTTCCCTGTGTTCCTCCCCTTCCCCTTCCTCTCCCTCCCCTCCTGTCCATCCTGGCTGCTCCCTGCTCCCAGAGCCRGGGTGTGGGGCTGTTTGGGGTGACACCGTGCCCAGGGCTTTGTGCTGGGAGTGAGCAAAGCCTGCTGATGGGAGCTGTTCCAGACACACCTGCCCAGGGCCAGACACTGGGGTTTTGCAGGGCTGGCTGAGGGCATTTGCTGCCAAACTGTAGATCCTTAGGAATACGAAGGGAGGGGAGAGTGGGCTGGCAGGGAATGTAGGACAGATGCCAGACGTTGAAAGAGGGCAGTCTGCTTTTTCCTGGCTTSGTCCCAGAAACCCCTGAATTCCTAAAACACCTGCAGGTGCTGAAAATAGGGAGATTTTTTGCTGTCACTTTTCAAGCCAGTAGCTGCAGCTTSGGGAAGGTGCAAGACTTTATTTTCAAGGAGACATCAGACAGAGCTGGCATGGGCATCTTCAGAGGTGCTTCCAGAACCTTGGGATGCTCTTGCTGCTTTGGTGTGAGAGTGGAATCACACTTCACCTTGGCAGCCACAGGAACTGGAGGCTTTTGTTCCCTTGGAGGGTGCAAAAAACCTTTTGGGTTTCCGTGGGGGTTGTAGAATCCCAGACTGGTTTTTGGTTGGGAGGGACCTTAAAGCCCACCCAGTGCCACCCCTGCCATGGCAGGGACACCTCCCACTGTCCCAGGCTGCTCCARGCCCTGCCCAGCCTGGCCTTGGGCACTKCCAGGGATCCAGGGGCAGCCCCAGCTGCTCTGGGCACCCTGTGCCAGGGCCTGCCCACCCTGCCAGGGAGGAATTCCTTCCTGAAAGAAAGGGTTGGTTTGCTGTGACCCCATTTGGGGTGACAGAGGGGACAAGGAGGGGCTGGGGACCTGTCCTTGCTCTGGATGAGTGGCTCAGGCTCTGCAGTTGCTGTTGGAGCACTCAGGGGTTTGCCCCTCTCCAGGCTCTGTGCCATGCTGGTGGCACCACAGGGTGCAGCAGTTCATGCCAGGGCTGTGTCCTTGTTGAGGGGATGTGTGACCCTCACCCTCAGCCTTTGCCCCCTGTGCCACTCTCTGTCTCCTCTCCTTCCCTCCTTGGCGAGACCAGGCAAGGGTTCACTTTTATTTTTCAGGAATTTTGGCACAGAATCCTAGAGTGGAGGAGGTTGGAAGGACCACGGTGGCTCCTCTGGGCCCATCTCACAGGGCACAGGATTGTGTSCAGACTGTTTGGGCATAACTCGAGAGAATATCTGAAGGGACATTCAAGGGAGGAAGACTCCACATCATGTGGAAAATTTCCCTGGTCTTCCAAGCCCCCCATCTCCCTCCAGAGCCCCCTGAGCATCCTCTCCAGGCACATTCCAGCCTGGGGATGCTGCTCTGCTGTCACTGGGGTGGTGGCAGGACCGAGGGCTCTGTGAGAGGTCAGGGTGATCCAGGGTGATCCAGGGTGACCCAGGACCCCCAGGGGTGGGTGTGAGGGTCTGGACCCCCACGCCTTGGCTTCCCCCCTGCCTCTGAGGCTCCTGGGCTTCCTCATGGCCACTGTGGTGCTGCAGTCCTTGTCCTTCCAGCCTGAAGGGACCATTTTCCCAACCATGTCCAAGGCTACTGATGCTGCTCATGTCTTCTCCCCAACCCTTGGGGAGCTTTAAAATCACCCGTGACAGCAAAATGACTCAAAGGAGCGTTTCTGCCTCCTGCCTCGCCAGGGTTTGCAGGGATTGCAGATGAATTGCTTTGGAAAAACACATTAGCAAAGCAAAAGTTTATTCTAGGAAGTAGGAGGTGGGAGAATTGGCAGTAATTCTCCCTAGTATCCAAGGTATTATTAGAGGCTTATCCCTGCTCTGCACAGTAATCACATTGGAAATTTTTGATTAGAAAACAAAATCTAAATGAGAATTATGAATATTCATTAGGTGTGGAGATTAATATGCATAATTATGCAAATTAGACAGCAATTAAACACCAATTCTCTGGGGAAATGATTAACACAAAGGCACAGAAATAGAAGGATGTAATTTGAAAGAAGTTTCTGGTTAAATGAACAGTGAGGGGAGCGGAGGAGACAAATCTGAGGCATGTTTGCCATAATAATCAGCTTTGCCAAGCAAAATGGGAGTGAGCCCTGACCCCCTGCCCCCCTGTCCTTGCTGCCACTCAGCTCCTGTTCCCAAAAGGGCATCCTGGGGCACCTGGAGGTGCCACCTCTGTTGGAAGAACCAGCACAGGACGGGTCCCCAGAGAGCCACGGGGCCCTGATGCTGCTGCTGGGAGGGTCTGGTGTCACTCCAGTGTGTCCCTGGTGGGGACAGGGGGTGTCCATGGGTTGGGAAGTGTCCATGGCTGGTCCACCCTCACTCTCAGCCTTCTGCAGATCTGGGATTTCTTCTGTCCAACCCAGTAGAGTCGCAGTTTTTGTGCAGCACCTCAAAAGATGATGGATGCCCTCACCCTGCCCAGCCCCTCTCAAATCCCTGGATTTGCCCCCTTAGAACACCAACTGCTGCTCCCCAGCCCCTGGTCACCCACTGGAGCAGGCGGTGGAGCAGAACAGTCAGAGATCCTGCAGCTGAGTCAGGTCGAGGCTGTTTTCCAGAAGGTTCCTTCCGTGTGGTTGTGGTATCAGCTGGARCTGTGGGAGCTGTGCTGATGCAACATCCAAGGGTTTTGTGTCATGGTGGACATTCCCAGCTCACTGAAGGGGCTCCAGGAGAGCTGCACAGGGACTGGGGACAAGGCCTGCAGGGACAGGANGGGGCTGCCCCTGGATCCCTGGCAGTGCCCAAGGCCAGGCTGGGCAGGGTTTGGAGCAGCCTGGGACAGTGGGAGGTGTCCCTGCCATGGCAGGGCTGGCACTGGATGGGCTTTGAGGTCCCTCCCAACCCAACCATTCCATGATTTGAGCCTGCAGCACTGCAGCTTTCCAGCGCTGCATGTTCTCCTCAGGGTATCCCTTGGCACAGGATTTAATATCAAAACCACTATATTTGCTTTACAGATGGTATCTGAGAGGGTTCAGGAGCACAACATGCAATTCTCCATCCCTGCATGTCCTCTGGATCCAGAGAGATGGCTGGACACCCCATGAGCTTTGCTGTGAGCAAGGCAATTGTTGGGGACTGAGCTTGTTCTACAAGACCTTTCACAGAATCCTGGAATATCCTGAGCTGGGAGGGGCACACAAGGACCACTGAGTCCAACTGCTGACCCTGTCCCACTCACACAAAGGTTAGGGGGTCCTTGGCTGTGTCAGAGCTGCCTCCAGAGCCACATTCCCTCCCACACCATCTCCAAGTGCTGTGCTCAGACTGGGGTTCAGAGCTCAGGGCTCAAGGACCAGCACCTGTGCCCAGGTGGGTTTGGGGCTCTGGTTGTTGAAACCAGGGCAGCCTCTCCAGAGCAGCTGGAAGGAACAGGCTGGGAGCTGAGCTGCGAGGATGTGGGGTGGATCACAAAACCCTGCCCCCTTTTAATGCTTTTACATAGAATCCTGGAATAGTTTGAGCTGGGAGGGACCTCAGAGCCCATCCAGTGCCTCCTGCCATGGCAGGGACACCTCCCACTGCCCCAGGCTGCTCCAAACCCTGTCCAGCCTGGCCTTGGGCACTGCCAGGGACCCAGGGGCAGCCCCAGCTGCTCTGGGCACCCTGTGCCACGGCCTGCCCACCCTCCCAGGGGAGAATTTCCTCCCAGTATCTGAGGTAAATCTGTCCTCCTTTAGGTAAAACAGGTCCCCTTTCCTGTCACTCTCCTGTGCTTTCTTGTTGGACTTGTGTGTCCAAAGTGATTCTGTTCCTCCTGGATGGGAACAGCTGTCATRGCTCTGTGTCACTGGACACTTGTCCATAGCCKTTACTGGGGTTCATTGCTGCACTAAGGATGCTTTTTCTGAGCCTAAATGTGGTTAAATTATTTTTATCCCTGCTGAAGCTTAGGACAGCTCTTGTCTATCAGCTCTTCTTGGCTGTGGCAGGAAAACCGTGAGGAAAAAAAAATGACTGTCTGACAGCTACATCTTATTCTATTAGTATGTTTTAATTAGAACATGAGCAAGAAATGTGTTATGAATATTCATGCTCAGGGTTATTAAAATGCACAATTAATCTGTACTCAGTTTAATAACTGTATTAATGGCGAGAGGAGGTAGCTCCTATTTTTGTCCTTTCTCAATTGGAAAGTGTGCCTTAA
The DNA here is from genome assembly GCA_002167245.1 of Sporophila hypoxantha. Lineage (NCBI taxonomy): Eukaryota > Metazoa > Chordata > Aves > Passeriformes > Thraupidae > Sporophila > Sporophila hypoxantha. Next base: position 1,355,110 of record NDFG01000022.1, read on the forward strand.
CTTGGGTAGCTGGGAAATGGGGTTATTTTAAAATCAGCTTGGCTCCTGCCAGCAGCATGGGCACATGGGTGTCTCCAAAACTCACACACCTCAGGGTGGGAGAGCACTGGAAGGGTGGCAAAGCCAAGCCCTGCCAGGATGGAGCTCCCTCATGCAGACAGAATTCAGCTCAGTGCCATGGAGTTTTAAGCCACAAAATCCCAGAATGGTTTGGGTTGGGAAAGATCTTAAAGCTAAAGCTCATCTCAGTGCCATGCCCTGCCATAGGACCACCTCCCACTGTCCCAGGCTGCTCCCAGCCCTGCCCAGCCTGTCGCCCTTGCCACTGCCAGGGATCAGGGGCAGCCCAAGTCTGCTCTGGCACCCGTGGCAGGGCCTGCCCACCCTCCCCCAGGGAACAATGTCCATCTGATTTCCCCAAGATCCCATCCAGGCCCTGCCCTCTGCATAGTGGGAAAGGTCCATTCCCTGGGCTACTACTTTTTCTCTGTTGCCCTGCATGGCCTTGTCCCCCAAGTCCCTGTGCAGCTCTCTGAGAGCCCTTCAGTGCCCTGCAAGGGGCTCTGAGCCTCTCCCTGGAGCCTTCTCCTGTCCAGCTGTGAGGCCAGCGCGGGCCTATAGTTCTGCTGGGCCCTTTTAGGCTGGCTCCAGGAGAGCAAAGAGGGGTTCAGTCCTCTTATGCCTTCTGGCGGCTCGGCCAGCAGCTCTTGTCCCGTGGGCCCTTTGGCTGTGATGTCTATTTGGTGACTTGGATTTATGGGGTTTTTTGCCAGCCCTGTTGGGTGTTTTAAGGCAGGTGCATGTGTAGCACACAAGTATGGAGCAGTTTGGCACCCAGAAGATTCTCAGGAGTCTCCCATCTCACCTGGAGGCAGCTCCTGCGCTCAGAAGCCAGAGGCATAGCGAAACACAAATTCCCAGGTGCCCCAAGGTTGGCCTCTGACCCTTCCTGGGGCCACCTAGGGTCACCTCTACAGCTCTCCGCGGGTGTGCTGCCCTTGGATGAGCCCTGGCGCTAAGCTAGCCATCGTCCTCCCCATCCCAGCTTATCGTCTCTGTCAGGTTCCCCCTAACCCCCTTCCTCTCCCTACCCTCCTGTCCATCCTGGCTGCTCCTCCTGACTCCCAGAGCCAGGGTGTTAGGGGCTGATTTGGGAGTGACACCGTGCCCAGGGCTTATGTGCTGGGACGAGTGAGCAAGCCTTGCTGAATGGGAGGCTCGTTCCAGACACACCTGGCCCAGGGCCAGGACACTGGGGTTTTTGCAGGGCTGGCTGAGGGGCATTTTGCTGCAAACTTGTACGATCTTAGGAATACGAAAGGGAGGGGAGAGGTGGGCTGCAGGGAATGTGGACAGATGCACAGGACGTTTGAAAGAGGGCCACAGGTCTGCTTTTTCCTGGCTTCGTCCCAGAAAACCCCTGAATTCCTAAAAACACCTGCAGTGCTTGAAAATAGGCGAGATTTTTTTGCTGTCACTTTTCAAGCCAGTAGCTGCAGCTTGGGGAAGGCTGCAAGACTTGTATTTTCAAGGAGGACATCAAGACAGAGGCTGGCATGGGCATCTTTCAGAGGTGCTTCCCGAACCTTGGGATGCTCTTTGCTGCTTTGTGTGTGAGAGTGAATCACCCACTGTTCCCCTTGGACAGCCACAGGAAACTGAGGCTTTTGTTTCCCTTGGAAGGGTGCAAAAAACCTTTTGGGTTTCCAGTGGGGGTTGTAGAATCCAACTGGTTTTTAGGTTGGGAGGGACCTTTAAAGCCCACCCAGTGCGCACCCCTGCCATTGGCAGGGACACCTCGCCACTGTCCAGCTGCTCCCAAGCCCCTGCCCAGCCTGGCCTTGGGCAACTTTCCAGGGAATCCAGGGGCAGCCCACAGCTTGCTTCTGGCACCTTGTGCCAGGGGCCTGCCCCACCCTGCAGGGAGGAATTCTCCTGAAAGAAGGGTTGGTTTGCTGTGACCCCATTTGGGGTGACAGAAGGGGACAAGAGGGGCTGGGGACTGTCTTGCTCTGGATGAAGTGGCTCAGGCTCTGCAGTTTGCTGTTGAGCACTCAGGGGTTTTGCCCTCTCCAGGCTCTGTGCCATGCTTGGTTGGCAACGCACACAGGGTGCAGCAGTTTCATGCCAGGGCTGTGTCCTTGTTGAGGGGATGTGTGACCCTCACCCTCAGCCTTTGCCCTGTGCCACTCTGTCTCCTCTCTCCCTCCTTGGGCGAGACCAGGCAAGGGTTTCACTTTATTTTTTCAGGAATTTTTGCACAGAATCCTACGAGTGGAGGAAAGGTTGGAAGGAACCAGCACGGTGGCTCGTCTGGGCCCATCTCACAGGGCACAGGATTGTGTGCAGACTGTTTGGGCATAACTCGAGAGAATATCTGAAGTGGACATTCAAGGGAGGAAAGACTCCACATCATGTATGAAAATTTCCCTGGTCTTCCAAGCCCCCATCTCCCTCAGAGCCCCCTGAGCATCCTCTCCAGGCACATTCGCCTGGGGATGCCTGCTCTGCTGTCATGGGGTGGTGGCAAGGACCGAGGGCTCTGTGAGAGGTCAGGTGTGATCCAGGGTGACCCAGACCCCAGGGGTGGTGTGGGGTCTGGACCCACGCTTTGGCTTCCCCCTGCTCTGAGGCTCCTGGGCTTCCCATGGGCACTGTGGTGTGCAAGTCCTTGTTCCTTCCAGCCTGAAGGGACCATTTTTCCACCATGTCCAAGCTGCTGATGCTGCTCATGTCTTTCTCCAAACCCTTGGGGAGCTTTAAAATCACCCGTGAACAGCAAAATTACTCAAAGGAGCGTTTCTGCTCCTGCCTCGCAGGGTTTGCAGGGATTGCAGATGAATTGCTTTGGAAAAACACATTAGCAAAGCAAAAGTTTATCTAGGAAGTAGGAGGTGGAGAATTGGCAGTTAATTCTCCTTAGTATCCAAGGTATTATTAGAGCTTATCCCTGCTCTGCACAAGTAAAATCACATTGTAATTTTTGATTAGAAAACAAAAATCTAAATGAGAATTATGAAATATTCATTAGGTGTGGAGATTAATATGCATAATTATGCAAAATTAGACAGCAATTAAACACCAATTCTCTGGGGAAATGATTAACACAAAGGCACAGAAATAGAAGGATGTAATTTGAAAGAAGTTTCTGGTTAAATGAACAGTGAGGGAGCGGAGGAGACAAATCTGAGGCATGTTTGCCATAATATAGCTTGCAAGCAAAATGGAGTGAGCCCTGACCCCCTGCCCCTGTCCTTGCTGCCACTCAGCTCTTGTTCCCAAAGGGCATCCTGGGTCACCTGGAGGTGCCACCTCTGTTGGAGAACCAGCACAGGACGGGTCCCAAGAGAGCCACGGGGCCCTGATGCTGCTGCTGGGAGGGTCTGGTGTCACTCCAGTGTGGTCCCTGGTGGGGACAGGGGGTGTCCATGGGTTTGGAAGTGTCCATGGCTGGTCCACCCTCACTCTCAGCCTTCTGCAGATCGGGATTTCCTTCTGTCCAACCCAGTAGAGTCGCAGTTTTTGTGCAGCACTCAAAAGATGATGGATGCCCTCACCCGCCCTGCCAGCCCGCTCTCAAATCCCTGGATTGCCCCCTTAGAAACACCAACTGCTGCTCCCCAGCCCTGGTCACCCACTGGAGCAGGCGGTGAGCAAGAACAGTCAGAGATCCTGCAGCTGAGTCAGGTCGAGCTGTTTTCCAGAAGGTTCCTTCCGTGTGGTGTGGTATCAGCTGGAGCTGTGGGAGCTGTGCTGATGCAACATCCAAGGGTTTTGTGTCATGGTGGACATTCCCAGCTCACTGAAGGGGCTCCAGGAGAGCTGCAACAGGACTGGGACAAGGCCTGCAGGGACAGGACCCAGGGAATGGCTCCACTGCCACAGGGAGGGCTGATTGGATCTTGGAATCAGGAATTGTTCCCTGGCAGGGTGGGCAGCCCTGCACAGGGTGCCCAGAGCAGCTGGGGCTGCCCTGGATCCCTGCAGTGCCCAAGGCCAGCTGGGCAGGGCTTGGAGCAGCCTGGGCAGTGGGAGGTGTCCCTGCCATGCAGGGGTGGGATGAGGTCCCTCCAGCCAGAGCATCCCTGTTCGTGCGCTGCCCTGGCTGCTGCCCAGGAGGTGCCGCCTGCCTGCACTTGGCAGGGGATGAAGGAGGCTGAGCTCCCAGCGCGCTGTGCAGGAACATTGCAGAACCTTCTGCCTGTCCTCTGCTGGAATCCCTTTGTTGCTGAGGAAGTTGGGGAGCGCTACATGCGGGTGCACGCGCAGTGCTGAAAGGCCTCAGCCCCGTGAAGCCTCCGAGGGCGCCAGGAATGCTGAACTGCCTGATGGGTCGGCCGCGCGCTACTTCCTGTTCCTTCAAGGGCACAGCACCCCTTGTGCGCGTGCGGGCTCTTGGAAAGAGCATACCCCCAGATCTAGCGATCCGACCTCTGTAACAATCTACTTGAGGGAGCATTTCTGGTGTTCGAGGAGATGGCGCCACTTTCTGATTCTCAATGAACGCAGATTTCACTCTCTTCATTTAGCGCCCATCTCCTCTCTTCTATACCACTCTGCTCAAGATCTAGAGCAATGCCCGTAGGCGTGCGCCGCCCACTGACCTTCTTCCAGCGCTCTAGCTGAGAGCAATCATAAGGCACCCCTGCGCTAGAGACATAACAAAGTGGATGGGACACTTGAGGAAGCATAACTCAGAATTTTGGACCCTCGAACACTGTGAATGCCTATTTATGAGGCTACTCTATAGTCTCACTACTGTTCCAGGAGGGATATTTTCTGCCTCTTATAACCTGTTCCCCCGAGCTCCTCCTGGGGGAACTAGGAAGGTTTGCTAGGAGGTGATATCGTGTGGTGCTTGGAGAGATTGAGATCCAAAGGAGTTTAAACACATAGCTGCACGTTTTCGTCCTCTATTGTCGCAACTTCGAGAGCCCATGTTTTTGACATGCGCTGAATGTCTCTCTCCAGGCTGTGTGGGCTTGTGCTTTGAGAAACGTGGGTCTCGCTGTGCCTGAATGTACTAGTGCGGCAGTGGGAGTGGTAAGGTGAGGAGGGCGCACGAAGAGAGGTGGATGACTGGCTTGTGCAAGCTAGGATATGGGAGGAGGGCCCTCCACACACACAGTGGCAAGCAGAGGGTGAGCGGAAGTGTCCTTAATCTCCAGTGTACACTACACATGTGTGTGGTGTTATTAGTATAAGACGAAGAGTTTCAATTTGTGACGACAGAAGAACTTCTCGACGAGCGTTCGACTCGCATAAAGCACAAAGGAGTAACGCCTTGTTCTTGCTTCTGTGTGAAGTTTATCGTGTATAGAGTCTGGTGCCACCTTGGATGAAAGCCGGATCAGGTTCTGGGAAACGGCCAGACTAAACACACAGCTATCCACGCATCTTATAGAGTCACTTAACGCGACAAAAGTCGGCTTAAGTTTAGACATACTAGCACTAACAATACAAGACCTAAACTGCAAAACTACACTGTTGGCCTCTCTCTCTCACAATAGTCCCGAGCTCCACCCTTAGCGGGCCAACGAGCCTAGGCTTCTAACCCCATTGCTGCCGAGAGGGCACGACTTTCACTTTGGCACGCGCACACCCACGCTCACTGGTGGTGCTACACTGCGGATAATGTGAACTTCACAGAGCGTTATAATACAGCTCTCTCTCGCCCACGCGCCCACTGGGCCTACCTCAGGTGTGACTGAGAGCCGACTCTGGTGAGCGAGTTCCTCTCGTAGGAGTCGCTCCTCACTAAACACTTGCGATCGATACACAGTACGCTGCAGACGAAGGGTGTGCTAGCCTCAGTGGCTCTGCTCGCGAGACATCTCGCCTCGCAGTCCCAACACACCTCCAGCTGTACTTGGTGCTGCAGAGAGGCGGACCCAGGGGGTGGGACAGGTCCCCAGAGGGAAGGATCCAAGCATCGGACTGAGAGAGAGGGGGGAAGTCAGAAGGTATGGATCGTGGAGTGGTCAGAGGGCGCATCTTCATGCTGTGCTTGGCAACGCTCTCCTGCGAGAGTCACGATTCCGCAGCGCCACACAGTACTCTCAGAGCGGCAACATGGAGGCTGAGCGCGTAGAGCTGGCCACCTACGAGCACGTCCAACAGGCCACACTGGAGTCACGTCGCGCCATCACACAGCCATGGCAGCGGCTTGGTGGGGAACACGAGAGACATTAGAGAAGGTTTTTGCAAGGGAAGGGAGAGTGAGGCTGGAGAGGCGACACCCACATATGCCGACCGACTCCCAGGCAAGTATGCTGAGTGGGGGACAATGAGGCGAAAAGGATGCCTTTGGTATGGACATAAGGCAGTGGGGACAAGGACTAGTGTAAGAGTTTTCTTCCCATGAGAAAACTTCATGGAATTGTGTCATTCTTTGTTTTAATGGGTTTGTGTGATTTCATTTTTGCAATGGGCAAAAAAACCTGCCAAAGAGGAGGGTCTGGGCATTGTGTGCCACCCTCTCGAGCTACTTGCGGAGTGCAATCCCAATGGCACAGCAGCACAAGGGAGCTGGGGGCTTAGTGCTGTCCGCCGCACAAAAAGCCTCAATCCACAATATTGTATATTTTAGAATTTATGTAAATTTATATATAATATAATCGAATAAAATTAACATTTTATGTTTTTATTTACATCGCAGCCATTAGTATTCCCGACACTATCGGGTTTTCCTCCCGAATGACAAACCAAAACTTCGATTTACCATCACCCTTATATTTATTCCCCCTCCCCATACACCAAAACAATGGTGGGCGGTTTGGGGGTATTGGGGGGGCACTGGGGAAACCAACACTTGTGCCCAACAACATTGGCGGCAGCTCTTGCAAACCCCACCAGTAAGAGCCAGGCAGCCCCTCTCCTGAACCAGGGGGGGAAGGGAAAGGAAGGCTGGATAAATATAAATTATAATTTTCGATATATTTAGTCATATAACATAAATTCATAAATATACAAATGAGAGTTGACAGCACAGCCCCAGCCGTCTGCTGACTGAGGGAAGGTGAAGGGCAAAGGTGCCATTGAAAATCATACACAAACCCCTTAAAACCCAAACATGACACAATTTCCATGAAGTTTCTCATGGAAAACTCAGTGCAGTTCTCTCTTCCCATACTCAGAACCCCCGTCATGAAGTGTTGCGCCTCAACTTCTTCCCTGCAAACTCTTCCAAGGTCCTCCCATTCCCCAGGGTGCACAATGCCAGACATGTGGTGGAACTGCAGGGATTCCCTTCCTCAGGTTCCAACGTCTTGTGGGGTGATGCTCGGAAGCTTTGCCATCCGATGAAAGATCCCTCAACCCACCAATCCCATCGACCATCCCAATTCTGTCTCTCTGGGACCTGTCCCACCCCTGGTCTCACTCTCCTCTCACACACCCAACACTGGGTGCAGGAGGGAGATGCCTGAGCAACCAACAGGAGCCCACCCTAGTGCAGGTCTGGGAGAGGTTTTTTGGAGAGACCTCAAGGGAACCTCGGAACAGAGCTGACACTAGAGAGCCATGGGGGGAATGGGATGGGGAAAAGCGCAGAGAGTTTCACAGAACCCACGAGAGCGGATGTCCAAAAGGTGGGGCAAGAAAAAGTGAATGCAGGTGTTAGAAATTATTGAGGCTCTGGAAGGGGCCTGCGATATGAGAGAGGTGGAAGGAATTTAAGTTAGGTACCCCGTTTGTTTTGGTTGGAGTTGGTGTTTGGTGCTTTGGTCCCATGTAAACCCCTCCTTGGTCAAACGTGGAGTCTTGTTTGATCTGCCACCTATCCCGGGCAGTCAGAACCCGATCCCGGGCCTTTCAAGTAGCCAAGCAGCCTACCGAAAAACAGGAAAGAAAAAGTTACTCCTTTTGCTTTATGCAGCAAGCCTCAAGGTGTTCTTCGAAAAATTAACTCTTCCTAGGGTCTGAAGCAAACAAAAACAATATTAATCATTAATATATTATCCACTCCATACTTGGCGTGAACCTAAGGTGGCCTGAAGGCGCTCCTTGGCCCTCCTCACTCTTCCTGACTAGTTATCCACGTAGGGTATTTTCCAACAACTTCAACACAGCCATACAATCCCATACCACACACCTTGAAATGGAATCAAAAAGATGGACAGATTGGGTAAGAAGGAGTAAACGAGTATTTTATAGCGGTTCCTTTATTCCAGATGAGATCACAAAACAAAAGACAAGCAAGATAA
>NDFG01000022.1:1363338-1386394 GCA_002167245.1 Sporophila hypoxantha
GTGGCAGCCACATTCCAGCCCCCTGCATTGGTCAGGCGGCACCTTCCAGCTGCTCCCATGAGGCATCAAGCCCTGTCCAGAAAAAGCCTGGCCTTGGACACTTCCAGGGCAGCAGAAACAGCTGAGCCTCACTGTCCCAACAGTCACCTTCTGGGTCCACCTCACATTTCAAACGCAGTGAAGGCGGATTAAAACATCCCCTGCCCTGCCCCCATGGCAGAGCCCTCCAGGGTGGCATGTTGCCAGTCGGAGCCTTCTGCCTGCCTCAGGTGTTCAGGGTGCGGCTTTTTTATCCAACCCCCCCTATATTTTTATTTAATTTGGTTTTGTCGTAGCACCGGGAAAGCGAAGTGAACGAAATTTGTATGGTCCCTCTACAATCACGTCCTGGTTAAACAGCTCCCGGGACTGCCTTCCACTCACAGCTTTTTTTTCCTATTGCGGGGTGGCATGGCGGCTGCGTAAATAAACAGGAATTTCGCGAAGCCTGCTTCCAAGCACCCTTCTCCCTTCCCAGCGGCTGTTGCCAGCCCCTCTGAAGCCTTTCCTGGGGCCGTTAGCCCAGGGTGCGGCTGTTCCTCACCGAGTGGACGAACTCTTCCTCATGAAACACAACTTTGCCTGGTTTTTCCTTGGACTAAAGCTAATTACTAGTCAACTAATTTTTATTGATTATCCAATCTCCTTTTAGCAGAGATTTTGCTGTCGGGGCTGAATTGCCAGAGTGATTAGCACACAAAGCTGCTGAATTTGGAAGTGTTTATCAAGCGCCCTTCTGTCACCTCTGCCTTTTCCATCAATTTACATCTGCACGGTGGCCCTAGCCTTAGTTGGTGGGGGGGACCCTTTTGTAGCTGTCCAGCCCGAGGGCAGCAGGTGGGCAGCAGGGACCTTCTACTGCCCTTAAATAACCATGCCCATGCGCTTTTGGAGCTAGGTTGCCGCTTTAAGGCCTCCTTCCACCCAACCATCCCATAGATCTAAGTATTCCATGAGCCTGGGAAAAGCTGCTGGCTCTTAGCCGGGTTTTTCCTGGCCCAGCGCCACACATTCCTTGTCCTGCTCCAACCCTCGCCGCACTAGCTGTGGCTGCAGAGCTGGAATTTCCTCCTTGGCCCGCTCAAATCCCCACCATGGGCACTGTTGTGGTCTCTCTGAGGATGGAGATGCACCTTCATGGCAGCCACAGCTGCTTCCCAACTCCTCCAACCACAGGAGGCATTTGGCCCTAAATTATTTTTCAATAGAATTTAAAAACAAAACAAACAAACAAAACAAAAAAAAAAAAAAAAAAAAAAAAAAACAAACAAAAAAAAAAAAACAAAAAAAAAAAAAAAAAAAAGGCAAGCCTGCCCATGTTTTTTGCCTGCGAATCAGATTAGCGGAGGGCAAGATTGTGGAGGCCAGGGGGAGGGAGTAGGCCTGAGCCCTGCGCTCAGTCACAGCCCCAGCAGCACAGGACTCAGCCAGTGTTCCCCCAGTGCCACCCTGGGGCTGCTGGCAGCCGGCTACCCTCGCTGGCCTCTCCTCCTGCACAAGTGAAAACGTGCCTTTGAGACATATTTTGGGGGGTGTCACAGAAGAAATCTCAGAAATTCCTGCCTGTGATGGCTTGGGCAGGCCCTGGCACAGGGTGCCCAGAGCAGCTGCGGGCTGCCCCTGGATCCCGACAATGCAGTGCCAAGGCCAGGCTGGCAGGGTTTGGAGCCAGCTTATGGGACAGTGGGAGGTGTCCCTGCCATGGCCAGAGGCTGCACTGGATGGGCCTTTGATCGTCCCTCCCAACCAACCATTTCCATGATTTGATTCCTGCAGCACTGCAGCCTTTCCAGCGCTGCACATGCTTCTCCTACAGGGTTATCCACTATGGCCCACAGATTTAATATCAAAACACTATATTTGCTTACAGATGGCTATCTGAGAGCGGTTACAGCGAGCACAACATGCAATTGCTTCCATCCCTGCATGTCCTCCTGGATCCACAGCCCAGATGGTCGGACCACCCATGAGCTTTGCTGCTGAGCAGGCAATTGTTGGGGACTGAGCTTGTTCTACAAGGACCTTCACAGAATCTCTGGAATATCCTTGAGCTGGAGGCGGCACACAAGGACCACTGAGTCCAACTGCTGACCCTGTCCCCACTTCACACAATAGGTTAGGGGGGTCCTGGCTGTGTCAGAGCCTGCCTACCAGAGCCACATTCGCCTCCCACACCATCTCCAATGTGCTGCTGCTCAGACTGGAGCTTCAGAGCTTAGGGCTCAAGGACCAGCACCTGTAGCCCCAGGGGGTTTTTGCGGGCTCGCGTTGTTGAACCAGGCAGCTCTCTCCGCAGCAGCTGAAGGAACAGCTGGGAGCTGAGTGCCGAGGATGTGCCGGGTGGATCACAAATACCCTGCCCCCTTTTAATGCTCTTTGACATAGAATCCTGCGAATAGTTTTGAGCTGGAGGGACCTCAGCAGCCCAATCCAGGGCCTCCTGCCATAAGGCAGGCGACACCTCCCACTTAGCCCCAGGCTGCTCCCAAACCCTGTCCAGCCTGCCTTTTGGGCCACTGCCAGGGACCAGGCGCGCAGCCCTCAGCCAGCTTTGCAGGACCACCCTGTGCCACGGCCTGCCCCACTCCTCCCAGGGAGAATTTCCTCCCAGTATACTGAGGTAAATCTGTCCTCCTTAGTAAAACAGGCCCCTTTCCTGTCACTCTCCTGTGCGTTTCTTGTTGGACTTGTGCTGTCAAAGTGGATTCTGTTCCCTCCTGGTATTGCGGAACAGCTGTCATAGGCTGTCTGCCTGTCACTGCGAACACTTGTCCATAGCCGTTAGTGCGGGTCATTGCCTGCCACTAAGGCATGCCTTTTTTCTGAGCCTAAAATGTGCGTAAATTGATTTTCTAATCGCCTCTTGAAGCTTAGACAGCTCTTGTTCTTATCAGCTCTTCTTGGCTGGTGGCCAGGAAAACCGCTGAGGAAAAAAAATGACTGTCTGACAGCGTACATCTTATTCTATTAGTATGATTTTTAATTAGCAACATGAGCCAAGAAATGTGTTATGAATATTTCATGCTCAGGGTATTAAAATGCACAATTAATCTGCTACTCAGTTTAATAACTGTATTAATGGCGAGAGCGAGGTAGCTCCTAATTTTGTCCTTTCTCAATTGGAAAGTGTGCCCTAACTTTGGGAGCTGGAAATGGGGGATTTACTTTTTATAAAATCAGCCTTGGCTTCTTGCAGCCAGCATGGGCCACAACCATCATGGGTGTCGTGCCAAGACAATTACACACACCCAGGCGTGGGAGAGCACTGGAAGCGCGGGCAAAGCCAAGCCCTGCCAGGATGGAGCTTCCCTCATCAGACAAATCAGCACTCATCTGCCATGAGTTTTAAGCACAAAATCCCAGAAATTTGTTTGGGTTGGGAAAGATCTTAAAGCTCATCCCACTGCCAGCCCTGCCATGGAGGCGACACCTCCTCACCGCTTCCAGGCTGCTCCCAGCCCTGCCCAGCCTGGCCTTGCGGCCACTGCCAGCGGATCCAGGGGCAGCCCCGCTGCTCTGGGCACCCGTTGCCAGCGGCCTGCCCACCCTGCCAGGAACAATTCCTGATTCCCAAGATCCCATACCAGCCCTGCCCCTCTATGGCAGTGGAGCCATTACCCTTGGCGTTACCTGTCCCTAGCAGGCCTTCGTCCCCCAGTCCCTGCTGCAGCTTCTCCTGCGAGCCCCCTTCAGCCCTGCAAGGGGCTCTGAGCCTCTCCCTGGAGCCTTCTCCTGTCCAGCCGTGAGCAGCCCCAGCGTGCCAGGCGTAGGTCTCCAGAGCAGAGGGGCTCCAGCCCCTGGCAGCATCTCCGGTAGCCCTTTGGCTGTGATGTCTTATTTGGTGACTTGCCGATTTATGCACGGGTTTTTTTAGCCAGCCCTGCTGGGTGTTTTAAGGCAGGTGACTGATGTGTTCCACAAGTATGGACGCACTTTGGCACCCAGAAGGATTCTCAGGGAGTCTCATCTCACCTGAGGCAGCCCTCCTGCGCTCAGCGCCAGTCAGGCAGGAAACAACATTTCCAGGTGCCCCAAGGTAGCCTCTGACCCTTTCCTGGGCACCTGGGTCACCTCTACAGCTCCTGGGCTGCCCTTGGATTGAGCCCTGGGCCTGCTGAAGCCATGCTCGCTCCCAACCCCAGCTTCCCTGTTGTTCCGTCCCCTTCCCCTTCCTCTCCCTCCCCTTCCTGTTCCATCCTGGCTTGCCTCCCTGCTTACGCAGAGCCAGGGTGTGCGGGCTGTTTGGGGCGTGACACCGTGCCTCAGGGCTTTTGTGCTGGGATGCAGCCCAAAGCCTGCTGCATTGGGAGCTTGTTCAGACACACCTGCCCAGGGCCAGACACTGCGCGGTTTTGCAGGCTGCGCTGAGGGCATTTGCTGGCCAAACTGATAGCCATCCTTAAGGATACGAAGGCAGCGGGAGAGTGGCTGGCACGGGAATGTAGGACAGATCAGACGTTGGTAAACGAGAGGCAGTCTGCTCTTTCCTGGCTTCTCCCAGAAACCCCTGAATTCCTAAAACACCTGGCGGTTGCTGAAAAATAGGGAGATTTTTTGCTGTCACTTGTTCAAGCCAGTAGCTGCAGCTTGGGGAAGGTGCAAACTTTGTTTTCAAGGAGGACATCAGCAGAGCTGGCATGGGCATCTTCAGAGTGCTTCCGAACCTCTGGGATGCTCTTTGCTGCTTTGGTTGTGAGAGTGGAATCAACACTTCACCTGCAGGCCACAGGAACTGGAGGCTTTTGTTCCCTTGGAGGGTGCAAAAAACTTTGGGTTTCCGTGGGGGTTGTAGAATCCCAGACTGGTTTTTGGTTGGGAGGGACCTTAAAGCCCACCCAGTGCCAACCCTGCCATGGCAGGACAACCTTCCCACTGTCCAGGCTGCCTCCAAGGCCCCTGCCCAGCCTGGCCTTGGGGCACTTCAGGATCCAGGGGCAGCCCCAGCTGCTCTGGGCACCCTGTGCCAGGGCCTGCCCACCCTGCCAGGGAGGAATCCTTCCTGAAAGAAAGGTTGGTTTGCATGTGACCCCATTTGGGGTGACAGAGGGGACAAGGAGGGGCTGGGGACCTGTCCTTGCCTCTGGATGAGTGGCCTCAGGCTCTGCAGTTGCTGGTTGAGCACGGCAGGGGTTTGGCCCCTCTCCAGGCTCGTGCCATGCTGGTGGCACAACAGGGTGCAGCAGTTCTGCCAGGGGCTGTTGTCCTTGTTGAGCGGATGTGTTGACCTCACCCCTCAGCACTGCCCCCTGCTGCCACTCTGTCTCCTCTCCTTCCCTCCTTGGCCGAGACCAGGCAAGGGTTCACTTTTATTTTTTCAAGGAATTTTGGCACAGAAATCCTAGAGTGGAGGAGGTTGGAAGGACCACGGTGGCTCCTCTGGGCCCATTCTTCACAGGCACAGGATTGTGTGCAGACTGTTTGGGCATAACTCGAGAGAATATTCTAAGGGACATTCAAAGGAGGAAAGACTCCACATCATGGATGGAAAATTTCCTGGTCTTCCAAAGCCCCCATCTGCCCTCAGAGCCCCTGAGCATCCTCTCCAGGCACATTCAGCCTGGGATGCTTGCTCTGCTGTCAACTGGGGTTGGTTGCAGGACCGAGGGCTCTGTGAAGAGGTCAGGTGTGATCCGGGTGACCCAGGACCCAGGGGTGGTGTGAGGTCTGGACCCAGCCTTGGCTTCCCCTGCTTCTGAGGCTCCTGGGCTTCCTCATGGGCACTGTTGGTGCTGCCAGTCCTTGTCCTTCCAGCCTGAGGACCATTTTTCCACATGTCCAGGCTGCTGATGTGCTCATGTCATTTCTTCACCCTTGGGAGCTTTAAAAATCACCCGTGACAGCAAAAATTACTCAAAGGAGGCGTTTCTGCCTCCTGCTCGCAGGGTTTGCAGGGATTGCAGATGAATTGCTTTGGAAAAAACCATTAGCAAAGCAAAAGTTTATTTCTAGAAGTAGGAGGTGGAGGAATTGGCAGTAATTCTCCCTAGTATCCAAGGTATTATTAGAGCTTATCCCTGCTCTGCACAGTAATCAACATTGGAAATTTTTGATTAGAAAAACAAAATCTTTTATGAAATATTCATTAGGTGTGGAGATTAATATGCATAATTATGCAAAATAGATCAGCAAATTAAAACACCAATTCACTGGGGAAATGATTAACACAAAGGCACAGAAATAGAAGGATGTAATTTGAAGAAGTTTCTGGTTAAATGAACAGTGAGGGAGCGGAGGAGACAAATCTGAGGCATGTTTTGCCATATAAATCAGCTTTGCAAGCAAAATGGGAGTGAGCCCTGACCCCTGCCCTGTCCTTGCTGCCACTCAGTCCTGTTCCAAGGGCAATCCTGGGGCACCTGGAGGTGCCACCTCTGTTGGAGAACCAGCACAGGACGGGTCCCCAGAGAGCCACGGGGCCCTGATGCTGCTGCTGGGAGGGTCTGGTGTCACTCCAGTGTGTCCCTGTGGGACATGGGGTGTCCATGGGTTTGGGAAGTGTCCATGGCTGGTCCACCCTCAACCTCTCAGCCTTCTGCAGATCTGGGATTTCTTCTGTCCAACCAGTAGAGTCGCAGTTTTTGTGCAGCACCTCAAAAGATGATGGATGCCCTCACCCTGCCCAAGCCACCTCTCAATAATCCCTGGATTTGCCCCCTTAGAACACCAACTGCTGCTCCCAGCCCTGGTCACCCACTGGAGCAGGCGTGAGGCCAGAACAGTCAGAGATCCTGACCAGCGAGTCAGTCGAGCTGTTTTCCAGAAGGTTCCCTTCCGTGTGGTTGTGTATCAGTGGAGCTGTTGGAGCTGTGCTGATGCAACCATCCAAGGGTTTTGTGTCATGTGGACATTCCCAGCTCACTGAAGGGGCTCCAGGAGAGCTGCAACAGGGACTGGGACAAGGCCTGCAGGGACAGGACCCAGGGAATGGCTCCCACTGCCACAGGGCAGGCTGATGGATCTTGGAATCAGGAATTGTTCCTGGCAGGGTGGGCAGGCCCTGGCACAGGGTGCCCAGAGCAGCTGGGGCTGCCCTGGATCCCTGCCAGTGCCCAAGGCCAGGTCTGGGCAGGCTTGGAGCACCCTGGGGCGAGTGGCAGTGGGAGGTGTCCCTGCCATGGCAGGGGTGGGATGAGGTCCCTCCCAGCCCAGAGCATCCCCTGTTCTGTGCCTGCCCTGGCTGCTGCCCAGGAGGTGCCGCCTGCCTGCACTTGGCAGGGGATGAAAGGRGCTGAGCTCCCAGCGCAGCCTGTGCAGGAACATTGCAGAACCTTCTGCCTGCTCCTCTGCTGGATCCCTTTGTGCTGAGGATCCTCTGGGGAGGGCTRAAGCTCAGAAGGCTGGGGGTGTGCTCTGATGGCCCCACTTCCTCAGGGGGACCTTGGGGGGCTGAAAGAGCACCCCCAGASAGGTGACTCTGTAATGTTGGACCCCCAGCAATTCCCACCTGAGGATTTCACCTCTGGGCACTCTTTCACTCTGCTCAGATTGAATAGAGTGTGGCCCATGATCTTGCACCACCATAGGCAAAATTCAAGTCCTGCTGGAGCATCCAGATGGATGCAATGTGGTTTTGATTTATAGTTCAGTCGCTTTCACTGCTGCTCTCTGGGGGAAGGAGGTTCGTGGGTGCTCTCTGGAATAAAGGAGTTAAAATACTCGTTTCTCCTCTTCCCACTGTCCCATGTTTTGAACCATTTCCAGGCTGTGGTGGGATGTGCTTTGAAGTTTGTGGAATAACTCCCAGTGGGAGTGGGAAGGTGAGGAGGCAGAGGGGAGGCTCGGTCACGCCAAGTGGAAGTGGTTTATTAATGAAAATATTGTTTTGTTTGTAGAAGGAAGAGTTAATTTTACGAGAACACCTTTGAGGCTTTGCTGATAAAGCAAAGAGTAACCTTTGTTCTTCCTGTTTTTCGGTAGGCTTGGATGAAAGGCCGGGATCAGGTTCCTGGGGAACGGCAGATCAAAACAGCTCCACGTTTGACCAAGGAAGGGTAAGGACAAAGCACAAACACCAARCTCCAACCAAAACAAACGGGGTCTTTCCCAGGCCTTCCAGAGCCAGGTCTAACCCTGGAACAGCTTTTCTTGCCCCATTTTGGACATGGGTTCTGTGAACTCTCTAGGGTTTTCCCCATCCCCATCTCCCCAGGCTTTGCTGCCTTGAGGTTCCCTTGAGGTTCCTCCTCCAAAAACCTCTCCCAGACCTGCACTAGGGTGGGCTCCTGTGGTTGCTCAGGCATCTCCCTCCCTGCACCCAGTGTTGGTGTGGGGAGAGGGGACCCAGGGGGTGGGACAGGTCCCCAGAGGAGACAGAGATGGGTGGGTCGATGGATCTGAGTGGGTTGAGGGATCTCATCTGATGGCAAAGCTTCCTRAGCATCCACCCCACAAGACTTTGGGAACCTGAGGAGGGAATCCCTGCAGTCCACCACATTGTCTGGCCATGGCACCCTTGGTGGGAATGGAGACCTTGGGAAGGTTTTGCAGGGAAGGAGTTGAGGCTGCAACACTCATGACTGGGGTCTGAGTATGGGAAGAGAGAACTGCCACAAACTTCATGGAAATTGTGTCATTTTTGTTTTAATGGGTTTGTGTGATTCATTTTTGCAATGGCACCTTGCCCTCMCCTCCCATCAGCAGCAGAGCTGGGGCTGTGCTGTCAACTCTCATTTGTATATTTAGAATTTATGTATTTATATAAATATATCGAAAAATATACATTTATATTTATCCAGCCTTTCCCTTTCCCCTTCACCCCCCTGGTTCAGGGAGGGGCTGCCTGGCTCTTACCTGGTGGGTGCCAAAGAGCTGCCAGCATGGGGCAAAGTGTGGTTCCATGTCCCCTCTTGCCATGTTCCCTCCCAACAGCCTCTGCACTGCCCAGCTCTCCCTTGGCACGAGGATACAATCCTTTCCATGCCTTTTCACAAGGAGCCTTTGGCTTTGCCCCTTCCTGGGGGTGGCTGGGCCCTGTCGGCCTCGTGTTTTGTCCCCCTGCTGTGTGTGACTGTCCCCTGTTGTCCCAGCAGAGCTATGGTGAAGGCCCCCACTACGGCGAGCACCGGGACCTGCCATCCCACAACAGCATCTCCTCGTCCCCGTTCCTGGGAGCTGGACTCGTGGGTGAGTGTTGGGACAGCATTCCCGGTGCTGGACCTCCTCCAGGTGTTCTCCAGGCTGTGGTCCAGGGAGGTGGCACCCAGAGGGTTCCATCAGTGCCAGCTGTGCCAGCTGTTTTGTGTGTATGGTAGCACCCCGAGGCAGGGGTGCCCCCTCCAGGTTGATGCCCCCCAGCATGGGCTGAGTGTGCCCCTGGGAGCTGGGAATTAGGGGTGGAAGAGATGCTTATTGTTAAGGATTTAAGGATTTGGGATGACCTTGCTCGTGTGGGGAGGTGGCACCAGATGATCCCRCCAAGGTCACTTCCAACCAGCCGCCCTGGGTGACTGTGACATGCAAGGTGGCTGTGTCACTTCCCAGAGAGCTGGGGGTGCTCCCTCTGCTGCAGTGGGGTTTGGCATATCCTGCCAGGCTCCAGCAGCCTTGTGTGGCCCCTCCATGCCCAGCTCCAGGCAGGCAGCATGAGGAGCTCACAGGGATGGTGATTCCACATGCGTGTGACCATTCACCCAGTCACCTCTCCAGCTCAGGGGTGGGAGGGGAGATTAAGAGCAGAAAATATCCCTCCTGGAGGGCTTAGAGAGCTCTAATGGCATTAGGTCAGGAATTGGGGTTAGTCCTCCCCATCTTTGCCCACGCAGGGGTGGTTAAAATGCTCCAGCACATGTGGAAGGAGCGGGGCCGGGCAGGGCTTGCTYGTGGTTGGAAGGGAGGGGTAAGAAAAGGGAATCCTGTTTGAAACAGAAAATCCCCCCAACACAAAATCCCCCCTGTGGATGTGGTGGCAAAGGGGAAGAGCAGAGCAGGGGTGTGCTGGGACAGGAGCAGCCACACGTTGGCCCTTCCTGGCCTGGGTCAGGGCTTGGGGCTCACTGGGAGCTCTCCCTCCCCCTTTCACCCCTTGTGCTCTTGGGGACAATGTTTGGGTGTCCTTTGGGGATCTGTGCAGGGGAAGGAGCCTTTCTAAGCCCGAGAGGGATCCCAGATGCAGCCAGTGCTCACCCTCCTGCACAAGTCCTGTCACCACTCAGACTGATCTGACAGGAGCAGGGAGCAAGGAGAGAAACTGGGAGGCTGCAGGGTGGAGTGGCCCTTTGGGTAAGGGAGCAGTGGAATGTGTCCAGCCAGATTTCTGTCCTTCCAGATTTCTGTCCTTCCAGATTTCTGTGCTGGGAGCTGTGTCACAAACTCCAGGAGCAGCAAACTCCATGGGATAGGCAGGGCTGGAGGGATCTGCCTGGCCCAGGAGAGAAGGAAAGCAGGTCTGGGTTTGAGGGGAGCAGGACACTGCCAGCACATCCCTGAAGCCCCTGCAGGCTGCATCCCTGCCCTTTGCTCCTGTGCTGGTTGGGCCCTTTGGTGTCACCCCAGCCCAAGCCCTCTTTTCCTACTCAGGGTCCCCCTCCCCAGCCCGAGTCCCCTCCCAGGGGCAGTGAGGAAGGGATCTCCCCTGTCCCTGTGTGCCCCAGGAGGATGTAAGTGGAGCACAGAGAAGGTTTTGGGTAGCCCAGGGGAGCCTTGCTGCAGCTCAGCGGGGCTTGGGGGGGATGTGCGTGGGGGGACCCAGCCCAGCCCAGCCCACACCTGGGGCCAAGGCAGCCCTGAGTGTTTCCAGCTGAGAAGGAGCTGCTGGGGAGGAACACGGAGGTTTCCCCTTTGATGTGTGCAGGAAGATGCCTCTGGCTGCCTCTCCAAGGCAGGGCTCCCTGCGAGCCCGACCTGCCCCCGGCACCTGGGGCCTCCCTGGGGATTCCGGCGGCTCTGGGGCCCAGGGTGAGCCCTGGCCCTGTGGCCACACTGAGGGGCCTGTGTCTCCCCAGGGGTCCCRGGGCAGCACCAGGAGCTCCACCACTGAGATGGGGAACAGGCAGCAGGGAAGGATTCCTCACATTTCCAAGTCCCTTTTGTTTAGAAAATTGAACATGGGTAAAGTAGAAAGCATCGATTTGGGGAGCAGGGTCCAAAATGCATTAATCACTTTTCATTGTATAATCAAAGGATCACAGAGTGCTTTGGGTGGGRAGGGACCTCAAAKCCCAYCYAGTGYCACCCCTGCCATGGCAGGGRCACCTYCCACTGTCCCAGGYTRCTCCAAGCCCTGCCCAGCCTGGYCTTGGGCACTGCCAGGGATCCAGGGGCAGCCMCAGCTGCTCTGGGCACCCTGTGCCAGGGYCTSMCYACYYTCAGAGCCAGCARTTTCCTCTCAATATCCAATCTAAACCTCCCTCTTTGCTCATGTGCTGGGAAGGAAGGACATGGGGAAGTGCAGGGGTGGGATTTTCTCTTCCTCTTTTCCAAGCTGCTTCTGAAAACTTTCAGAATGGCAAAATGCAAAGGGATAAGGGAGAGGACAGGCAGGAAAATAAAATAATGCTTCTGTAAAAGCAGGAGAAAAATGGGAGGGAAAGGGGAGTTTTGGCAATGTGTCCCCCTGTCTGCCAGGCCCTGGTTGCCAGCAAGGTGCCCCTCAGGGAGGGAAGTTCATGTTAATGGGGTGGTTGAGTGGAACCAGGGAATTTCAGAATCTGAGGAGGTGGAGGGAGCAGATGAGGATGAACATGTTGGGGTTGTTGATGGATGAAAGGTGTGTGAAACATCTAAGCCCTTCTCCAAGATCAGAATTTTTATCTCTTTCCCACTCATCTCTATTTCTTCAAGGAGGATCAGGAGCTGTGGGAAGAACCATTTTGGGAGCAGCCTGGATGCTCCCTGTTGGCAGTGGTGGGTTGGGCCAGTGGAGAGGGAGGCTGAGCTGAAGGGGCCCCCAAAGTCAGCACTGGGGCTCTGAGCACTCAGGGTGGTGATGGCTCCTCCTGGGACCCCCATCCTTTGGWTTTTGTGTTCCTGCAGTCCGTGCATGTCCCAGGGCCAGGCTACAGCCCCCTGTCCTCTGGGAATGGCTTTAGGGACAGGGAGCACCTTTCCCCAGCAAAGGGACACTACAGCAGGCAGCACTTGTTGGAGAAATTGAGCAAATGGTGATTTTTTGCCTCAATTTTCCACATGGAAAAGGAAGCTGTGATCTGACCCTTTGGTGGGCTGAGGAGCTCCTGCCAGCCTGAGCTTTGAAGCAGTGATCACATCCCTTCCAGGGTGGAGCCTTCCCCTGTCCCTGCAGGCTGGTGGCACTTTGGGGCCCTGGAGGGGGATCCCAGATGCAGCCAGTGCTCAC
The DNA here is from genome assembly GCA_002167245.1 of Sporophila hypoxantha. Classification (NCBI taxonomy): domain Eukaryota; kingdom Metazoa; phylum Chordata; class Aves; order Passeriformes; family Thraupidae; genus Sporophila; species Sporophila hypoxantha. Next base: position 1,375,670 of record NDFG01000022.1, read on the forward strand.
CCTCCTGCACAAGTCCTGTCACCACTCAGACTGATCTGACAGGAGCAGGGAGCATGGAGGAAACTGGGAGGCTGCAGGTGGAAGTGGCCTTTGGGTAAGGGAGCAGTGGAATGTGTCCTACCAGATTTCTGCCTAGATTTCTGTGCTGGGAGCTGTGTCACAAAACTCCAGGAGCAGCAAACTCCCTGGGACAGGCAGGGCTGAGGGATCTGCCTGGCCCAGGAAGAGAAGGAAAGCAGGTGTGGGTTTTGAAGGGGAGCAGGACACTGCCAGCACAATCCCTGAAAGCCCCTGCAGGCTGCATCCCTGCCCTTTGTTCCTGTGCTGGTTTGGGCCCTTTGGTGTCACCCACCCCCAAGCCCTCCTCCCTACCCAGGGTCCCCTCCCAGGGGCAGTGAGGAAGGGGCTGCTCAGCCCCTGGGGTGGAGCTGGGGGAGTGCAAAAGCTCTGATTGAATCTCCTGTTGTTCCCTGCAGTGGCCCCAGGGAGGGAACAGTCACTGCTCCTCACCCCAGTCAGCCCCATCTTGGGGTGTACCTTGTGGATCACAGGGATGCACACACCTGAGCCAAAAGCAGTTGAAGGAGAAGCACTGATTTCTGTTGAGCTGTTGAGTTTGAGCTCTTGATGTTCTTTGGATGAACGTGGGGCACGATGGGAGTTTGGCTTTAGGAGGCACCTCCAAGCACAGAGCCAAGAAGGGCTGCACTGCACTGACACAGCTCCTGGGGGAGATGCTCCCCCCAGCCAGGCTCCCACAGGCTCTGGGGATGCCTTCCCTGCTCTCATTAAAGGCACAGTGTGAGGGGAACCTTCAGTTATCTGCCCTCAGCCACAGCTTCAGCTCCACAGGTGATGGGGAAAATCAGAGCCCCTCAGGATGGACTGGGCAGGGACCTCTGGCTGTGTTGCACTGGATGGAATAACCCTAAATTTTGTCAAAAGAATAAGAAATGAATTAGAAATTGTTCAAAGGAGGGACATGGAGCTGGGGAAGGGGCTGAGGAGCAGCTGAGGGCACTTGGCTGGTTCAGCTGGAGCCCAGGAGACTGAGGGGAGGCTCCTCGGGGGCTGCAGCTCCTCCCAGGGCAGGCACAGGGCAGGGGCTGAGCTCTGCTCTGGGACAGGGACAGGAGCCCAGCAAGGGCTGGAGCTGGGCCAGGCCTTGGCATGGAGCTCAAGGGCAAGGTTCTGCCCCCCGAGGCTGCTGGGCACTGCCCAAGGCTCCCAGGGAATGGTGCCAAGGCTGCCAGAGCTCCAGGAGCTCCCAGGGGTGCTCAGGGTGGGGGTGTTGGGGTGGCTGTGCAGGGACAGGGCTTGCACTGATCATCCCTGAGTCCTTCCCCCTCTCAGGATATTCCCAGGATTTTGTGATTCTAAACCCCTGAATGGAAACACCATCCGTGCTCTGAACGAGGAGCAATCCCAGGCTGGGTGGGGCTTTGGAACCAGGGAGCAGGTGCAGGACCAATCTCTGAGCCCTCCATTAGCTCCCTCCTCCAAGTTTCCCAGCTTTGAGCCTTTGGTGCTGCCTCCGGAAGGACAGGGAACCTCCTGGGAGTTCTGAGCTGCCCAGCTCTGGGGTGGGGACAGGTGACAGGAGCATCCCTGGCTGTCCCAGGTCAGTGCCAGGACACCACACCAGTGACAAACCAGCTTGGCTCATCCCAGAGGATGAGGAGGTTGAGGAGGGCTTTTCCCAAGTCACCAAATTTCACAATTTACCATTCATCTTCAGCAGGGGCAGGCGGGGAGTGGGGTGGTTAAACAGCAAGGAAACTGATAAGCCATAACAGATTTCTTTCTAGTAATTAATTTCTAGTAATTAGTTGCCTTTCAGAGCAGTGTTCCTAATCGGGTGGGTATTGTCCAGTGCTGTAGATTGGGGTCTTCGTGACAATGGGTTTAATCAGGGGTGGTCGCTGCTCTGCTTTTTTAACTTCTTTTTTTCCTCCCTGTTTTAATCCCTGGCTGTGTTTGCCTCCCTTTTCCCCAGGCCAGAATCCTAATGGAATTCTAATGGAATTAGCAGTGTGGGGCTGGGGAGGTGCGTGTGGGTGGTGGCTCTGCTGGGGCTGGGCTGATGTGGGGGCACTGGTTCTGCCAGTGGGTGCTGGAAAAACTTGCAGGCAGCATTTGAAATATTTTTCTTGGCCTGTTCAAGTGCAGGGCCAGGAGTTGGACTTCGAGATGCCTTGTGGATCCCTTCCAACTCAGACGAGTTCCTTCCTCCAACCCCCGTATTTCAGGCGTTCTGTGGATTCCTGTGATCTGTGAGAGAAATGCAAACCCATGATTTATTATTATTATAAAAAGCAGTTTTGCTCATTGGAGGTGAGATGCTGCCCTGATCCATGGGTGCGAAGGGCTCAATCCCTGACCCTGACAAGTTGGGAACGCCTGGAAGAGTCCGGTTTAGCTGTTTCCCCTCTCTTCAACGCTCTAAAGCAAGATGTCATAATTGGCCAACACCTCGGGTTCCTCTAAAACCCCAGGGTGAAGGCGGCGGACTTACCTCTAGAGGTCCCAAACAGCCAGATCCTGGAGGAAAGCTGGAAGCAAGAGCGAAAGCCGTTACAGGGTGGAGGTCCATCGCACCAGGAGCAGGTTAAAGCCTGGCAATGCGGACCAGAGGCGGAAGGCTTCGCAGAGCTGGACAATCTGGATGCAGTAGTGCTGCAAGACCATAGAGGAGAGTGCACTCTCGGTGCCTCCACTGGCTTCCACCGAACCAGCTGGATTCAGGAGGAAGAGCCCTTGCGGCTCTTTCAGGGATTATCCCACTAGCGCCTCCTCGGCTGAGCGCCACAGTCGGGCTACAAGGGGTCAGGAAGGTTCAGATTCTGCTGGCAAGGGGAGGTGGAGCAAGGTGCAGGTTAGCATCGGGGCCCGTCTGCGCCGTCTCACCTGGTCTACTTCTGGGTTAACTGGATCCTGGGTGCTCAAAGGGGACATGGCTCTTTGCCACCTGCATGCTGCCCAGTTTACTGTCAGTTCTTCTCCCACGCGCACTGTCAGCGTTTAGGTACATCCAACCGGTGATCCGCAGATGAATCTTGTCTGAGTTTTATTGGTTTTTCCTGATCTGATGACAGAGGTCAAGAGTTGCGTTCGGCAGGATGCCTTCTTTGGCCCAAATGTCTCCAATCCATGGCCCTCACAGCAGACTGCCTGCAATTGCAATGTACATACGAGAATATAACCACTATCTCTAGCATCTGAAAGGTCGCTGGGTCTATCGAGATCGGCAGCCTGAGCAGCAAGTATCTGGCAGATGCGTTCACAGAATCAGTGTATATGCACACGAGAGGTCAAGGGACTCCTGCACCGGATCATCAACTGTGGCATGTCTGTCCTAACCTGAGCCCCAAGGACAACAATCAGCCCACCACCCTGGCACCTGGGAGCTCTCATGGAGCTTCTTGCAGCCGCACCCAATCTCCCTGGGAGTGGGCCATCGCCAGCACGTGCCTCGGGCAGAAGCCCTTGCCGACTGAGCTCGACCCGGCCAAGGCCTGGTCCCAGATCAGCATCGCGCGACCAACGCCCCTCATGCGTGGACAACGTCTCTCGTCCTGCCCCTCTCCATGATCTTCCCAGATTAGGTCATTCCATCCATAATGGTGAGATCTTTTCTTGCATATGGAACCGTGCTCTGGCTGTATATTTACTGTTGCCTATTGCAACCACTGGGAGGGATCCGAGGTGGTTTACAGAAGCTGGTCCAGTAGCGCCTCAAATAGCATGTCAACATCGAGCCGAGGCGCTCCGCACAAGGCCTAAGCATGACAAAACTCGTAAGATGCTCGAGCCCATCGGCGCATACCCAACCGCACCGTCCAGTGAGGGTTGCGCCTGAGCAGCTCGGCTAGACAGTCCACCTCAGATTCGTGTCTCACTTGAAGACACTCGCAAAGTTATGAGAATCCTTCTGAGAGTAGGGCAAAGTGGACCCAGTCATCCAGAGGTGATGGCATGCTCCCGGGTTACAAAGCGAACTCGGACTATCCCTCCCTGGGCCTGCCAGCCAGCCAGGGGCCCAATCGAGTCCGACCCACGATCGACTAGAGTCACTGAACTGACATCACCCCCGGAGAGCACCTCCAGGGCTGCTCTTGCACACGCCTCTGCATTCCCCTGCCCTGCAGGACGCTCTACTCCCAGGGACTTCGCGCAGGAGGCCAGACCTTCCGTACTGGCGCTGGCCCAGTCCACCTGAGTGCATCCGTCCAGAGCCGAGCTCGACACTAGCCCCGATGGGTGCTACCGGAGGACTTCAAGCGTGGATTGCCACCAGGTCCCTCACTGCCACACCTATCTGGGAGTCCCCCTGGTAGCCCACAGCTCTTGCGAGGAAGGCCGACTGATGGTTCACACCGGACGTGGTAGGCCAGCCTCAGGTAGCTGGAGACGCTTAGGGCCTTCCCCAACCCTTGACCCCATGCATCACATGAGTGTTACGGCGAGACCTGCTGCTTGTGCCAGCCCTCTCCAACCCTGGCTATGGGTACGTCTGCTTTCTTGCTCGTGCGATTCATGTCGAGCTAACATCCAGAACCTGCCGAGTGCGCACACACCAGTCCGCGCTGTGAGAAAATCCTCCGTGGTGAGTGCGCGACCAACCCGTCGAGCAGGTGGCGTGGCTGCAGGAGATGAAGCTCCTACAGTGCTAGAAATAGATGATTCAATCTCTAGGAGCATCATGCCTCCATTGACATCGGCCCTTTGTTTAGCTTAAACGTTAGCGCGCTCTCTCCGCAGCATCCCAATAGGCTACTGTCCCTGCCTACCGCAGTGGTCTAGCCCATCCCTGCTGGATCCAACACTGCACCGGTTGTAGACTTCACAATGTTTGGGTGATGCCCAGTGATCACCTTCACACTGCACACACAATTCAGGAGCCCCTGGTTCAGCCCACGTTCTCTGCTGTGGCAGAGGCTGCTGGATGGGTTTGGAGCACCTGGACAGTGGAAGGTGCTCATGCCCATGGCAGGGGTGGAACTGGATGAGCTTTAGGGCCCCTTCAACCCAAACCATTCTGTGATTCCCCACTGCAGTCACCCATGGAAGCTGCAGTGTGTTATGAGGGAGACCTGGCTGCTGCTGTCCAGCCAGCCCCCCTGGCATTACCCTGCTTTTCCTCTGCTTTAGGAGTAATCAGAACCTGCCTGATGCCACAACCTGCTGTGTCCTTGTGCCGTGGCTGGTGCTCCAGTGGATCGAGCTCTTAAGCTCTTTTAGAAATTAGTCATTTAGGAGATCCATCCTCTGACATTCTGACCTTTGTTTACTTAACGTTTAAGCCTCTGAAGAGAAATGGCAGCACACCCAGGGCCTCCTGCTGTCACTGCATGGAAGGAGGGAGGCTGAGCTGTGCCAGGACCTTCCCAGCAGGAATGGGGGTTGGGCTGGGGGTCAGAGTGAGGAATCACTCTAAAATTTTTGGGTTGAGTTCATGACCTCCATGGTAAGGTTGCAAAATGAGCAGCCTCCTCTCTGTTCCCATCTGGCACAGGAATGACAGAATCCTGGAATATCCTGAGCTGGAAGGACCCACAGGTCCATGAGTCCAGCCCCAGAGCAGCTGTGGCTGCCCCTGGGTCCCTGGCAGTGCCCAAGGCCAGGCTGACAGGGCTTGGAGGAACCTGGGATGGTGGAAGGTGTCCCTGCCCTGGCAGGGGGCTGGAATGAGATGGGCTTTAAGATCCCTTTCAGCCCAATCACTCTGGCATTCTCTGGGCTCTGGGCCCTGTGCTTCAGGGGGATGGTTTGAGGCATTTTGCTTCCTCTCCCCTGTTCATCTGCTCCCGAAACCTCTCAGTGGTGTGGGGAGGGTCCCTGACAGCCCCAGGGCATTAACCTGCATCTTAGTGGCCTCGGGGCTGGCTTTAGGCTAAGCAGATTGGCAAAATCCTGCCCTCCCAGTTTTGCCTCACTAAGCCAGAGCAGAGGCAGGATGTGATGTGTGATCCCTTTTCAGGAAGGGTTTGGGGTGGGGCTGGTGGAGTGCCTGTTCCCCACTAGCAGAGTGTCTGGTTTTGCTTTAGAGGGATGGAGAGAATCCCAAAGGACACTGTTGTGCCTCCAGCTGCTCCAGCACTGAACCATTCCCTTATCCCTTCCCTGTGTCCTTTGCTGCCTGGCACCCCTGGGTGCTGCTGGCTGGGGCCATGCTGTGCCCAGGGCAGTGACCATGAGGCAGGGGAGTGCCAGTATGTCTTGGACAGGGAACATCCCACCAGGTTATCTGGGCTCCTTTTCTTTTTGGCCCTTCAAAACTTTATTTTCAGCTGCATTGTGTGCAGGGTGAGGTGGTTGTGAGAGAAGCCCTCAATTGATCCTGAGTGCCAGGACAAGGCAGAATGGCTCCTGCTGCCAGAGGGCAGGGCTGGATGGGATATTGGCAGGAATTGTTCCTGCAGGTGCCCTGAGCAGCTGGGGCTGCCCCTGGATCCCTGAAAGTGTTCCAGGACAGGTTGGATGGAGCTTGGAGTAACCTGGAATAGTGGAAGGTGTCCCTGCCATGGCAGGGCTGGCACTGGATGGGCTTCAGGGTCCTTTCCAACCCAAATCCTTCTGGGAATCTGTAACTTCAATGGAGCACTGCTGGCACAGGGCTGTGCCCACACACAGATCCCAGCTGGCTGTGAGGAGCTGCAGGTTTTGGGAAGTTGAACTCCCCCAGGAGAGGGGCAGAAGGTGCCCAGTGCCCTGTGCAGAGCAGGAGCTCAGCTCTCCTTGGCTGGGATTGCATTTCTGCTGCCTGGAAAGAGCCCCCGGGGTCTGTCCCTGTCCTGGCCCTTGGTGTGCTCTGCCCTGCCCCTGCCAATCCAGCTGGGCCTCGGTGTCTGCAGGCAGCCTTTGGCCTGGGGGCTGGCACTGCCAGTTTCCATGGCCACAAACACTGCCCTGTGCCACTGCAGCTCCGGGCTTTGGGTGGTTTTGGACCTGACCTCTGTGAACTTAAGCAGCTCCTGCTTTAGCACAAGCTCTCAGGCTGTCCCCTCATGGAGGGCAGGGTGAGCTGCTTTATGGAGCAGGATTTGTCCTTGGCAGGATCCACTGCCTGGGGCAAAAAATCCCCTCCACTTCCCTCTTACCCCAACTTGTCTTGTCTCTTCTCCCTTCTGCAGGGAAGAGCAGTGAAAGAGCCTCATACTCCACGTTTGGAAGAGACACAGGGATGCCAGCACTAAACCAGGTAATGATAAAATGCAGTGAGATTTTCTGCTTCATTTATTGGCTCCCAAGAGGGGAGTCTGGTAATGAAACCAGCCTGGATTTACATCTCATCTCCAGCACGGGGTCCTGGGAAGCCTCTCTCTCTGCTCCAAACCTCTGTGGAGTGCTGGGGCTCATACTGGTGTGTTGCTGCTGGCTCAGAGGAGTTGTCAGAGGTTTGGAAAATGTTGGCTGTAGCAGCCCTCTCACTTCTTTCCCAATCTTCTTCAGCCCCGCTCGTTTTGTTATTGTTACTCCTGGTTTTGTGTTTGACAGCCCTGCCCCACCCTCGCTGCCTGCTGGGAGTTCAGGCAGTCAGATCCAAGCAGCTCCTTTCCCTGTGCCAGGCTGCCTGTGGGCAGGGAGCGTTCCAGGAGGCTCCTTCCCTCCACTGCCTGCCCTGGGCTTTTCCCTCTCCCTCTTCAGCAGCACTCTCCCAGCTCCCTGGCCAGTGGCCAGTTCTGGGGAGGGTCCTGAGGTGGTTCCTGTGCTGCTGCAGCAGCATTTGAGTGACTCTCAGGTGGAGCTTGGTTTTATGGTGGGGCTGTGGGTGCAGGACCTGCAGCAGAGCTCTGTCCAACCCTGGGGGCAGCATCAGGACCTGAGCTGCTGCAGCCAGGCCAGAGGAGCCACGGAGCATGCTGCAAGGGCTGGAGCCCCCTGCTTCTGGAGCCAGCCTGGCACAGCTGGGCCTGCTCACCTGGACAGGAAAGGCTCCAGGGAGAGCTCAGAGCCCCTTGCAGGCCTGAAGGGGCTCCAGGAGAGCTGCACAGGGACGTGGGGACAAGGCCTGCAGGGACAGGACCCAGGGAAATGGCTCCCACTGCCAGAGGGCAGGGCTGGATGGCATCTGGGAATCAGGAAATTGGTTCCCTGGCAGGGTGGGGCAGGCCCTGGCACAGGGTGCCCAGAGCAGCTGGCTGCCCCTGCATCCCTGGCACGTGCCCAAGGCCAAGGCCTGGACAGGGCTTGAGCAGCCTGGGACAGTGGAAGGTGTCCCTGCCATGGCAGGGCTGGCACTGGATGAGCTTTAAGGTCCTCCCAGCAAAATCCTCCTGGCACTCCATGATCTCCACAGGCCTGGAAGGGACCCAGCACACCAAGCACCTTCGGCAGACACAGCCCAGCCCTGTTGGGTCACCCCATGTGAACCCCAGGGCTCTGCTGGGGGAACAGCTTGGCTTCCTGTGGGGAATACCAGAGGTGTCAATCTGAGCTTGGAAACACAGCAGAGCAGCCCTGAGATAACCTCCCCTGCTGCCAGCAGCATCCAGAAATAGCTTTTTGGGAAGGAGTGAGCACCTCCCTTTGATGTGTGGCTCCAAGTGCCCCCTCAGTGCCCGGCCTGGCCCTGGGAAGCAGTCCCAGCACTGGAGCCAAGGGAGGAGCTTTTGGCTGGACAGCTTTTATTTTATCCATGTCACACACACACATATTACATGTTTTAATTTTACACAAATTTGTCATAATTTCCTCCTCTCTGAAGTGAGGATGTTTCCTTTGTGGAGCAGCTGTGCTGGCTGTGCCAGAGTGGATTTCATTTACCACTGAAGCTGCTCAAAGAAAACCGGGCCGGTGCCAAGTGGTTGCTTTTGGATGTGATGGTTTTGCTGGGCTTTGTGGAGGAGGGGGAATATAAGGTAACAGAAATGGGGAGGCCAAATGGCCGGAGAGGCCCCGGGAGAGGGGGGCACTGGGCCGGGATCGGGTGGCAAATCCCACTTGAAGGTGGAGAGGAGACAAAACCCCCTTGTGGGGGGGGGGGAGGCCATGGGGCCCCTGTGGCCCCCAGAGCAGTTGTTGCTTCTGGCTCCAGTTTGGGGGAGTGAGGGGGGTTGACTTCTTTTTTTTTGTTGTTTGGTTTTGAAAAAATGAAAAATTGTACTAGGTAGAGATGCCCTGATGGGGATCAGGTTCTTGCCCAAAATGCCTGCTCTGGTAGGGCAGAGCTGGCAGAGGCATTTCCCCTTTTGTTTAACCCTGAACCATCTCCTGGGGCATCCCCAGGCAGGAAATGGGAAGAAAACCCCTTTCTGTGGGAAAATTGCTCAAGTCCAGTGGTGTCTCTTGCCTGCAGGAGGAGGCAGGGCAGCAGCTCCGGGATCCCTCCGGGTGCTTTCCTTGGCCGTGCTCAGAGTGGCTCCGGAGCAGAGGAAACCTGAGCAGTGGAACAGATTGCAGGAATGTCACCAGCTTTGAACACACGAGCTCCTCTTTTCCCTCCCTGACCCTTTCTGAGAGACAGAGTTTGAAAGCAAAAAGGTTTTTTCCAGTTTCTCCAAAGCCTGAAATCCTCCTTTATTCCATGTGTTGGCCTCGGAAGATGGGTCAAAGCTGAGCTTTGGGAATTGGAGGCCCTTTGGCAGCCCTGTGCAATTCCATGTAATAACACTGAACTTCCTCCTGAGGTGAGAGTGCTGGAGGAGAGGCTCCATCCCAGGAGGGAGCACCCTGGGCTCTGGCTCTGCTGCTTCCCAGCGTGCCAAAGGTCAGCAGGGATAAACAGAGGAGAGAGTTTCCTGGCTTTACAAAGAGGGATTTGGCTTTTCCCTTGATAAAACTCAGGAGAAAACCACCCTGAGCAGTGGCAGCAACATTCCAGGGCACTGGCCACGAACATGGGCTGGTGACATGGGGCTCATGCTGCCCTCCTGGACATCAAGGTGAGCATGGCACCACGTTGGTCCTACCATGGCACCTGCAAAGTGACTGTGGGACCACAGTTGTTCCCACCAATGGCACCTACAAGGTGACCATAGGACCATAGTGTCCCCCCACCATGGGACCACAGTTCCCACCATGGCACCTACAATGGTGACTAGGACCATGATGTCCCCCACCATGGCACTAACAAGGTGACCATGGACCACAGTGTCCCCCACCATGGCACCTCGTGGTTTTGCATCCCTGGTTTGCAGAGGTTTCCTTGCTGGGGTCACAGGAAAGCAAAGCTGAAAGCCTCTTTTGTTCCTCCACACCTATTCCCACCTCCCACCCCCACATATTTACGGATTTTGCTTTCCCTCCTGGCCCCTTGGCTCGTGTTTATTTTTCCCCTCAGCTGAATTGGGTGAAAGGTGGCTCAATAGCAGCTCTTTTCTCTCCCAGTGAGTCGTTTTGCAGTGTAATCATGGAAGGGCTTTTTCTCTCTGCTTGTTTGCAGCCTGGTTTCCTGCCCAGCGAGATGGGAATCGCCAGCCCGAGCACGCTTTCCCCCACCCGGGGGCAAAGGGGGGGCTCAGTATTTTTTCTACCCCAACAATCCTCGCAGGAGAGGTGCTGAGAGCAGCCATAGGTGAGTGACTGCGTGTCCCCTGGGTGCCACCTGGGCAGTGCCCTGCTCAGACCTGCCTGTGGGAATGAGGACACTGATGCTGGGAATGAGGGACTGATGTTGCCATGTGTGCCCCTGGCATGAATCTGGAGTTTGCTTTTTTTTTGGGAGGGAATGCATATAAATATCTCTTTTTATATATATAGGGAGAGATGTAACCTCAAAAAAAG
>NDFG01000022.1:1391593-1486538 GCA_002167245.1 Sporophila hypoxantha
CAGAGGGCAGGGCTGGATGGGATATTGGGCAGGAATTGTTCCCTGGCAGGGTGCCCTGAGCAGCTGGGGCTGCCCCTGGATCCCTGAAAGTGTTCCAGGACAGGTTGGATGGAGCTTGGAGTAACCTGGAATAGTGGAAGGTGTCCCTGCCATGGCAGGGCTGGCACTGGATGGGCTTCAGGGTCCTTTCCAACCCAAATCCTTCTGGGAATCTGTAACTTCAATGGAGCACTGCTGGCACAGGGCTGTGCCCACACAGATCCCAGCTGGCTGTGAGGAGCTGCAGGKTTTGGGAAGTTGAACCTCCCCCAGGAGAGGGGCAGAAGGTGCCCAGTGCCCTGTGCAGAGCAGGAGCTCAGCTCTCCTTGGCTGGGATTGCRTTTCTGCTGCCTGGAAAGAGCCCCCGGGGTCTGTCCCTGTCCTGGCCCTTGGTGTGCTCTGCCCTGCCCCTGCCAATCCAGCTGGGCCTCGGTGTCTGCAGGCAGCCTTTGGCTGGGGGCTGGCACTGCCAGTTTCCATGGCCACAAACACTGCCCTGTGCCACTGCAGCTCCGGGCTTTGGGTGGTTTTGGACCTGACCTCTGTGAACTTAAGCAGCTCCTGCTTTAGCACAAGCTCTCAGGCTGTCCCCTCATGGGAGGGCAGGGTGAGCTGCTTTATGGGAGCAGGATTTGTCCCTTGKCAGGATCCACGTGCCTGGGGGCAAAAAATCCCCTCCACTTCCCTCTTACCCCAAACCTTGTCTTGTCTCTTCTCCTTCTGCAGGGAAGAGCAGTGAAAGAGCCTCATACTCCACGTTTGGAAGAGACACAGGGATGCCAGCACTAAACCAGGTAATGATAAAATGCAGTGAGATTTTCTGCTTCATTTATTKGCTCCCAAGAGTGGGAGTCTGGTAATGAAACCAGCCTGGATTTACATCTCATCTCCATGCACGGGGTCCTGGGAAGCCTCTGCTCTGCTCCAAAACCTCTGTGGAGTGCTGGGGGCTCATACTGGTGTGTGCTGCTGGCTCAGAGGAGTTGTCAGAGGTTGGAAAATSTTGGCTGTAGCAGCCTCTCACTTCTTTCCCAATCTTCTTCAGCCCCGCTCGTTTTGTTATTGTTACTCCTGGTTTGTGTTTGATCAGCCCTGCCCCAGCCTCGCTGCCTTGCTGGGAGTTGCAGGCAGTCAGATCCAAGCAGCTCCTTTCCCTGTGCCAGGCTGCCTGTGGGCAGGGAGCGTTCCAGGAGGCTCCTTCCCCTCCACTGCCTGCCCTGGGCTTTCCCTCTCCCTCTTCAGCAGCATCTCCCAGCTCCCTGGCCAGTGGCCAGTTCTGGGGAGGGTCTCTGAGGTGGTTCCTGTGCTGCTGCAGCAGCATTTGAGTGACTCTCAGGTKGAGCTTTGGTTTTATGGTGGGGCTGTGGGTGCAGGACCTGCAGCAGGAGCTCTGTCCARCCCTGGGGCAGCATCAGGACSTGGAGCTGCTGCAGCCAGGCCAGAGGAGCCACGGAGATGCTGCAAGGGCTGGAGCCCCTCTGCTCTGGAGCCAGCCTGGCACAGCTGGGCCTGCTCACCTGGACAGGAGAAGGCTCCAGGGAGAGCTCAGAGCCCTTGCAGGGCCTGAAGGGGCTCCAGGAGAGCTGCACAGGGACTGGGGACAAGGCCTGCAGGGACAGGACCCAGGGAATGGCTCCCACTGCCAGAGGGCAGGGCTGGATGGCATCTTGGGAATCAGGAATTGTTCCCTGGCAGGGTGGGCAGGCCCTGGCACAGGGTGCCCAGAGCAGCTGGGGCTGCCCCTGCATCCCTGGCAGTGCCCAAGGCCAGGCTGGACAGGGCTTGGAGCAGCCTGGGACAGTGGAAGGTGTCCCTGCCATGGCAGGGCTGGCACTGGATGAGCTTTAGGTCTCTCCCAGCACAAATCCTCCTGGCACTCATGATCTCGCTACAGCCTGGAAGGGACCCAGCACACCAGAGGCACCTCTGGCAGACACAGCCCAGCCCTGTTGGGTCACCCCATGTGAACCCCAGGGCTCTGCTGGGGGGAACAGCTTTGYTTCCTGTGGGGAATACCAGAGGTGTCAATCTGAGCTTGGAACACAGCAGAGCAGCCCTGAGATAACCTCCCCTGCTGCCAGCAGCATCCAGAAATAGCTTTTTGGGAAGGAGTGAGCACCTCCCTTTGATGTGTGGCTCCAAGTGCCCCCTCAGTGCCCGGCCTGGCCCTGGGGAAGCAGTCCCAGCACTGGAGCCAAGGGAGGAGCTTTTGGCTGGACAGCTTTTATTTTATCCATGTACACACACACATATTACATGTTTTAATTTTACACAAATTTGTCATAATTTCCTCCTCTCTGAAGTGAGGATGTTTCCTTTGCTGGAGCAGCTGTGCTGGCTGTGCCAGAGTGGATTTCATTTACCACTGAAGCTGCTCAAAGAAAACCGGGCCCGGTGCCAAGTGTTGCTTTTGGATGTGATGGTTTTGCTGGGCTTTTGTGGAGGAGGGGGAATATAAGRTAACAGAAATGGGGAGGCAAATGGCCGGGAGAGGCCCCGGGAGAGGCGGGCACTGGGCTCGGGATCGGGTGGCAAATCCCACTTGAGGTGGAGAGGAGACAAAACCCCCTTGTGGGGGTGGGGGGAGGCCAGTGGRGCCTCTGTGGCCCCCAGAGCAGTTGTTGCTTCTGGCTCCAGTTTGGGGGAGTGAGGGGGGTTGACTTCTTTTTTTTTGTTTTGGTTTTGAAAAGATGAAAAATTGTCTGGTGGAGATGCCCTGATGGGGATCAGGTTCTTGCCCAAAAATGCCCTGCTCTGGTAGGGCAGAGCTGGCAGGGCATTTCCCCTTTGTYTAACCCTGAACCATCTCCTGGGGCATCCCCAGGCAGAGGAAATGGGAAGAAAACCCCTTTCTGTGGGAAATTGCTCAAAGTCCCAGTGTGTCTCYTGCCTGCAGGAGGAGCAGGGCAGCAGCTCCTGGGATCCCTCCGGGTGCTTTCCTTGGCCGTGCTCAGAGTGGCTCCGGAGCAGAGGAAACCTGAGCAGTGGAACAGATTGCAGGAATGTCACCAGCTGTGAACACACGAGCTCCTCTTTCCCTCCCTGACCCCTTTCTGGAGGAGACAGAGTTTGAAAGCAAAAAGGTTTTTTTCCAGTTTCTCCAAAGCCTGAAATCCTCCTTTATTTCCATGTGTTGGCCKCGGAAGATGGGTCAAAGCTGAGCTTTTGGGACTTGAGGGCCCTTTGGCAGCCCTGTGCAATTCCATGTAAATACACTGAACTTCCTCCTGAGGTGAGAGTGCTGGAGGAGAGGCTCCATCCCAGGAGGGAGCACCCTGGGCTCTGGCTCTGCTGCTTCCCAGCGTGCCCAAGGTCAGCAGGGATAAACAGAGGGAGGAGTTTCCTGGCTTTACAAAGAGGGATTTGGCTTTTCCCTGATAAAACTCAGGAGAAAACCACCCTGAGCAGTGGCAGCAACATTCCAGGGCACTGGCCAYGACATGGGCTGGTGACATGGGGCTCATGCTGCCCTCCTGGACATCAAGGTGAGCATGGCACCACGTTGGTCCTACCATGGCACCTGCAAAGTGACCGTGGGACCACAAGCTGTCCACACATGGCACCTGCAAAGTGACTGTAGGACCACGTGATGTCCCCACCATGGCACCTACAAGGTGACCATAGGACCATAGTGTCCCCCACACATGGGACCACAGTGTTCCCCACCATGGCACCTACAAGGTGACTAGGACCATGATGTCCCACCATGGCACTACAAGGTGACAGGACCACAGTGTCCCACCATGGCACTACAAGGGACTGAGGACCACAGTGTCCCACCATGGCCACCCTGCTGGTTTGCATCCCTGGTTTGCAGAGGTTCCTTGCTGGGGTCCAGCAGGAAAGCACAAGCTGAAAGCCTCTTTTGTTCCTCCACACCTATTCCCCCACCTCCACCCCCATATTTACGGATTTGCTTTCCCTCCTGGCCCCTTGGCTCGTGTTTATTTTTCCCCTCAGCTGAATTGGTGTGAAGGTGGCTCAAAGCAGCTCTGTTCTCTCCCAGTGAGTCGTTTTGCAGTGTAATTCCATGGAAGGGCTTTTCTCTCTGCTTGTTTGCAGCCTGGTTTCCTGCCCAGCGAGATGGGAATCGCCAGCCCGAGCACRCTTTCCCCCACCGGGGGCAAAGGGGGGGCTCAGTATTTTTCTTACCCCAACAATCCTCGCAGGAGAGGTGCTGAGAGCAGCATAGGTGAGTGACTGCGTGTCCCCTGGGTGCCACCTGGGCAGTGCCCTGCTCAGACCTGCCTGTGGGAATGAGGACACTGATGCTGGGAATGAGGGACTGATGTTGCCATGTGTGCCCCTGGCATGAATCTGGAGTTTGCTTTTTTTTTGGGGAGGGAATGCATATAAATATCTCTTTTATATATATAGGGAGAGATGTAACCTCAAAAAAGGAGTGCTCAGAGTCAGGTAGAGATTCCCTCTTTCTGGAAAATGCCAGATTAGCTGAAAGCAGCAAATGGCTTGAGGTTCTTGTARAAACACCTCCAGCCACACTGCACATCACTCATCCTTCCTGGCAATCCCTGGGCTGCTGTGGAGGCTGTTCCTGTGCCTGGTGGCCCTCCTGGAGCTGCAGCAGGCAGGACTGGCAGGAGYAGGGTGTAGGAGGCAGCAGGAGGGGCTGGAGCTGTGCCTGGSTCCCAGGGAATGTTTGCTCCAGGAGCTCTCCCTGCCCACTCTGCTGTTCCCAAGCAGGGCTTGCCCRTGTCTGGATGGATCTGGGAATAAGCTTTGACCAAAGGCTGGGGTCAGGTGTGAGTTTAACTTGAGAGGGAACACAAGCTCCAGTTCCCCAGAACTGCTGTTTCTCGTCACAGTTCCCCCTGCACCCTCCAGAGCCACTTTCCTGCTGCTATTTTGGGCTTTCCCCAACGAGTGAAACCAGAAGTGACCCGGTGATGGGTGCACTTTTCAGTGCTTTTCAGAAAAAGGCACCTACTCTGGTGCTGCCACTTCAGCCTGGAAAATGATTCTCTTGCATTCTGTGGGACGAATTTCTGCTCTGGAGGTACATCCCAGCAGAGTCCCTGGCTTGGCAGGTTGCTGTGTTAGCACCCTGCACCCCCAGCCAGGGTTTTCTTTTATTATGATTTTTTTTTAAATTTGATTTAAAAATATTAAAAAATAGTTATAAAAATAATAATTATGAAAAATATAATAAAAAAAATTAGCCAGTGCTTCCCCTTGAGCCACTTCTGGATGTTTCCCCACCACCTCCCTGAACTGTCCCCTTCCCCCAGGACACTGTGTCCCCTCCAGAGCTGGAACTGGAGGGATGGGGCTGGGCTCTGTCCCTGGGAAGCACATCCCTGCCTCCTGCAGCAGTAAAGCTTTCTCAAGTCCATCCCTGTGTAGGAAGCAAATGAAAATACAGCCCAGCCCTGCATGTGTTCCCTTTCTGCATCCTCTCTCCACAAACCCACTTCAAGTTAAAAATGTTTCCAAAAAAAAAACCCCAATGAGGGGTTRTAACATTAAATGTTGTTACATTTATRGGCTCAGTCTCTCCCAACAAACCCTTCCTGTCCTGGRATCTCTGTGTGGGTGTGAAACCTGCCCCCAAAGGGTGCAGACAAGATTTGGAGAGGCTCAGCCTTGGACATTTTCACTGTTGATGCTTCYTTGGCCATGGGACATTTGGGATCTCAGCCCTGTCTGTAGCTGCAGTTTCCAACCCCGGTGACTTTGCTGCAGCTCATTTCCCCTCCCTCTAACCCCCTTGCAAACTCAGATCCTCTCTTGTCTGCCACAGATGGACAGCCCAAAAAGGTTCGGAAGGTGCCTCCTGGACTCCCCTCCTCGGTAAGTGCAGCAGTGTGTTCCCATTCCCTGCCCTGGGAGCCATCCCTGCTCCCTGTGCCCCAAAACTGCCGGGCGCCTGCAGCCCCASGCTGGCCAACAGTGGGGTGCTGATGGCAACATCTGCAAACTTTGCAGGATTTCTCCCAAACCAAAGCTGCCAACAGCTAGGACCCTGCCTGCTGATAGAGCCCCAAATGCCACCTTTAATCTGATACCCAGACCCTGGGGAAATGATTCTTTTTCCCATGGAAAATAGCCTCAGTTTGTGGCCACTTACTCTGACCAACACTGGGGTGCCAACCTAAAAATTCACAAACTTTGCTTGATTTCTCCCAAACTAAAGCTTGCAGAAACTAGGGCTGAGCGTTCCTGTAAAATCCCAAACACTGCCTCTGAGCTGATACCCAGGCCCTGGGGAAATGACTTCTCTTCCCCATGGAAAATGGCCTCAGTTTGTGGCCACTTGCCCTGGCCCACACTGGGGTGCCAACCTAAAAATTTGCAAACTTTGCTTGATTTCTCCCAAACTAAAGCTTGCAGAAACTGGGGCTGAGCGTTCCCTTAAAATCCCAAACGCCGCCTCTGAACTGAGTGTGATGCATAGGGTATTTAATTCCAATAGATGCCCAGAGCCTGGGGAAATGACTTCTTTTTCCCAGGGAAAATGGCCTCCATTTGGGGCCACTCACCCTGGCAGACACTGGGGTGCCAAACCTAAAGATTCGCAAACTTGGCTTGATTTCTCCCAAACTAAAGCTTGCAGAAACTAGGGCTGAGCGTTCCCTTAAAATCCCAAACGCTGCCTCTGAGCTGATGCCCAGACCCTGGGGAAATGACTTCTCTTCCCCATGGAAAATGGCCTCAGTTTGTGGCCACTTGCCCTGGCCCACACTGGGGTGCCAATCTAAAAATTCACAAATTTTGCAGGATTTCTTCCAAACCAAAGCTGCCAGCAACCAGGACCCTGCATGCCCTGCATGCATCCCGGGCTGGGATTGCAGCGGGATGGGGAAGGGAATTCCCGTGCCGGTGAACGGGAAGCGATGGGAGCTCGGGGAAGCGATGGAGAGCTCCGGGGAAGGAGATGGGGAGCGCGGGGAAACGATGGAGAGCTCCGGGGAAGGAGATGGGAGCTCGGGGAAGCGATGGGGAGCTCGGGGAAGCGATGGGGAGCTCGGGGAAGGAGATGGGAGCTCGGGGAAGCGATGGGGAGCTCGGAGAAACGATGGGGAGCTCGGGGAAGCGATGGGGAGCTCCGGGGAAGCGATAGGGAGCTCGGGGAAGCGATGGGGAGCTCGGGGAAGGAGCCGTGCCCCTCAGCCCGTGCCGCGTTTGCCGCCGTGTCCGGCTGAAAGGCGACACCGCGGGCTCGGGTTTCGCACTGGCGCTGGGGGCCGGCAGCTGAGCCCGCTCCAGGTGTGCGCTGCTTTATAGGAAAGCTGAGCAGCCTGCAGGAATATCCCTGCTCCCGCGGCTGTTCCAGGGGAATCAACTGAACAATGTCTTTGTGGCTGCAAGTAATGGGATCTCCAGGAAAGCTAATTGGAGCGGGCTGCGGGGTTCCTGCAGGAACACGGGAGCTGTCTGGGGCCGGGGCTGCATTCCTGGCTGGAATGTTTGCTCTGTCTCACTGGGCTCTGTCCCCAGCCCGGGGCTGTGCTGGGGAAGTGCCCTCAGTCTCTGCCCCATTCCCCAGGGAGCACCCCCATCCTGGGGCAAATCCCTGCTGTGGCATTCCCTGGCTGCTGGTGCACAGCTGGAACCTGCACCACAGGCTCTGCCTTTGGGGTTGGACCCCCAGGTGCTGGTTCTGGAGGACAGAGGGWGGGGAGGGCACCGAGGCCTTGCCAGCTTGGGCTCACAGACCTGGGGGTGTTGGAGGTTTCATGTGGACCCACATGAGGCAGAACCAGCTCCAAGAGTGTGTGTTTTGACAGGCAAAACCTGCTTGAGTCACAGTCTGTGTCGCTGCCTCGAATTTCTGTGGGAAATTTGGAGCTTTAAACCCCAGTCGACATGTGGGGAAAACATCGCCCCAGCAAATGGCCTTTATTGGCCTCGAATTTCAAAGTGCTGGGGCTTGGCCCGTCCTGCTGGCAGAGCCCTGGAGGGCCCTGATTCCCACAGGAAGAGCTGCTTGGCATTTGCCACAGCTCAGCCCCTTCCCTGTGTCTGAGTGACACCTGCACTCCAGCCTTTCATAGGATCGTGGGATGGTTTGGGTTGGCAGGGACATTAAAGTTCATCCAGTGCCACCTCTGCCGTGGCCAGAGGCACCCTCCACTATCCCAGGGTGTTCAAAGCCCCATCCAGCCTGGCCTTGGACACTTGCAGGGATCCAGGGGCAGCCACAGCTTCTCTGGGAAACCTGTGCCAGGAAGGAATTTTTCCCCAGCATCCAACCTAAATCTCTCTCTGCCCTGGCTGTTGCCTCGGCTGCCCCTTGATGCCAAAGCTCCAGTTTGCAGAGCAGGGGCTGGTTCTGCCTCTTTCCCTCACCCTCCCTGTGCTGGGAGCTCCAGCTTCCTGGTTTGTTTTTGAACTTCCACACCTGGGGAGACAGATCTGTGCCTAGGCAGCAGGAGAAGTGTGAGGCAGGAGTGGCCTCAAAGGCAGCGGATCAAAGGCTCTTTCTTGTCTGACTCGCCCATGCAGGAGCCCGCCCCGTGTTATCGCTGGACCCCGTGCAAAATAAATAGGTTAATCAGCATCTTATTCAAATGAAGTGCTTTAATCTGTAATTCCCGAGCTGCTTTGAAAACTCGCCGAGGTCAGCGGCTGCAGGAGCTGAGGGTGGGTGGGTGAGCAGGGAGTGATGCCAAGGGCAGYGAGAGGGGTTCAGGGGGTGTGAGCAGCAATGCCAGGCAGGGACGGGCACAGAGGAGCTGTGCTGGGAACCCAGGGCCCCTGGGCTCAGTGCTTTTGTGCCAAGGAGGCCACAGAGCTGCTCCCAGGGCTGGAGCCCTCTGCTCTGGAGCCAGGCTGGGAGAGCTGGGCCTGCTCACCTGGACAAGAGAAGGCTCCAGGGAGAGCTCAGAGCCCCTTGCAGGGCCTGAAGGGGCTCCAGGAGTCAAAGGGCAGGGTTAGATGGGATATTGGG
Source organism: Sporophila hypoxantha (assembly GCA_002167245.1). Lineage (NCBI taxonomy): Eukaryota > Metazoa > Chordata > Aves > Passeriformes > Thraupidae > Sporophila > Sporophila hypoxantha. Next base: position 1,400,544 of record NDFG01000022.1, read on the forward strand.
AATCAGGAATTGTTCCCTGGCAGGCTGGGCAGGCCCTGGCACAGGGTGCCCAGAGCAGCTGGGGCTGCCCCTGGATCCCTGGCAGTGCCCAAGACCAGGCTGGGCAGGGCTTGGAGCAGCCTGGGACAGTGGGAGGTGTCCCTGCCATGGCAGGGSTGGCACTGGRTGGGCTCTGAGATCCCTCTGAACCCAAAGCATTCCAGGATTCTATGCAGTAGGTGCTGGCTTGGGGCTGCCCTCAGGGCATGGAGCCCCTTGGAGCCTCCCTGCAGCTCTCGAGCTCCTGGCCAGGGACTGCTGTGTCTGGGCACAGGATCCAGGGCTGGATGTGGCCCCACATCAGCTGCAGTGCCAGAGGAACCCGGGCAGGGATTCTGTGCAAGTTGGTTCCTGCAGGATTTTGTTGCCACAGCGAGTTCAGTGCCTGGGAGCTGTTTCAGGCTGTGCATTCCCAGTCTGGTCACTGCTCTGTTTAGCCTCAGTCTGCCCAAAGTCCCACCCCAGCTCCTGCATTTAAGCAAGAAAAACAGGGAGGGAAAAACAACCCCAGACCACAAAGCGCTGCGAATCCCAGYGCTGGGGCTTTCAGAGCGCCTCTCGCCGCGCTGGCAAATTTTCACCGGAGGAAATGACCTCACCTGGAGGTCCCCGGGGCTGCTGGCCTCAGGGCTGGGGCTGGGGAATGGGGCCTGGCCCTGATTTCCAGCTGCCTGCAGCRCCCAGCCCAGCCCCACCGTGCCCACACGTGGCTCTCGGTGGAATTTGCTTTTCACAGCCTCCCCTGTGCTGGGCAGCAAAAGGAACAATTGGCAGGGGTCAGGGCCAGGAGTGTGCTGAACCTTGGCCCCCCAGGACGCAGCAGGAGATGTTGCAGGGGTGCCGGAGCAGGGTGGGCACGCAGCAAATTTCCCCTGCTTTGCAGCGCTGGTCCCTCCATCCCTGCCATTTTCTGGCCGTTGTTTTCTCCCTGGGTTCCTGGCTGGGCTGTTGGTGCAGCTGCCGGGCGCTGGCCCCGAGCCAGCCCCTGCCAGATGGCGCGGGGCTCTCAGACGTGCTGCACTCCATTCCCCGGCCCGCTCCCGCTATTTAATCAAATTATAGGAAAAGTCAATTTGCTGGATTCCCGTTCTGCAGTGCCTCCCCCACCCCCCAGCCCACRCGGGGCTCCCTCTGCCCACAGCACCCGGCAGCATCCCGGGGACCAGGGCCTCGAGTTCTCTTTTTTGAGCAAGGGACAAAGGGCAGCTGCCTGTGTCTGTCAGGATTTGCCCTTCCCCCTCTCTCTTTTTTTTTGTCTTTATTTTACGAGTTCTCTGTAGAGTCACRGAGTCATTAAGGTTGGAAAAGCCCTCTAAGGGTCACAGAGTCCAGCTGTTCCCCAGCACTGCCAAGGCCACTGCTGACCCGTGTCCCCAAGTGCCACATTCACACATTGTTTGAACACTTCAGGGATGGTGACTCCACTCCTAGCCTGGGCAGTCTGTTCCAATGCTTCACAACACTTTATGTGAAGAAATTGTCCCAATTTCCAATCTAAACCTCCCCTGGCCCAGCCTGAGGCCGTTCTCTCCCCTCCTGTCCCTGTTCCCTGGAGCAGAGCCCGACCCCTGGGCTGTCCCCTCCTGGCAGGAGCTGTGCAGAGCCACAAGGGCCCCCCTGAGCCTCCTTTGCTGCAGGCTGAGCCCCTTCCCAGCTCCCTCAGCCYCTCCTGGTGCTCCAGACCCTTCTCCAGCTCCACTGACCCTTGTTGGATTTCTGGGGGGCTTTGGGGTTGTTTTTCAAACAAAAAGAAGCCTGGAACRGGCTGTCCAGGGCCATGGTGGAGAGTCTCTATCTTGGAATTGTTCAAAAAACATCTGGATGTGGCACTTGAGGACATGGGTTAGTGGTGAACATGGTGCTGCTGYTGCTTTYGTGGTTGGACTTGATCTTAAAGGTCTCTTCCAACCTTAAGGATTCTCTGATTGTGTCTTTTATTCCCCACCATCAATTTTGTCCCTTTTTACTGGTGAGGACAAGGGCTGGAAGGGAGCAGCTGGCTGTKGGGAAAAAGAAACTCAGGCAAGTTTCCTTCCCAAAGAGAACTGTGTGTGCCAGGCAAGAGCCTGGCCCCTGCCCCACCTCTGCTTTCGTCTGGATTAAAAAAAAAAGATGATCGGTTTCAGAATGAATCAAAGGAGATGAAAATAACCTGTGACAAAAGTTCTCACATCATCTGAGAGTTATTTCAGTTTCTTTGAATGCCATTTCGGTTTCTTTGCATGTCGAATTTCTGCTTTAAAAAAAGAAAAGCCTGTTTTGTCCTGGCAGAAGATGATTTTCGGTCAGGGCTTTCTAGGATAGGTTTGGTAATTTAGAAGGGAAGGAAAAGCTTTTTCTTCTGCTTAATGTGCTGTTTGAGCAGTGCTGCAGAAATCTGACCCAAGAGCTGTGTGAGGGCTGCCTGAGATTTGTCCCTCCCCTGTGACAATGGCTGTGAGGGGCTGCTCAGCYCCACGTGCCTCAGTTTCCCCTCAGCCTGGTTTTCCTGAGGGCTTTGAGTGGGGGCTGTGCTCGGGAGCCTGGCACAGGGCAGGGTTGGCACAGGGGGGTCCCAAGGCCACAGGGGTGCCCACTGCCACTGACCAGCCTGTCCCCCCCAGTGTGGGGTCACTGCAGMAGTGGTGGCTTTTGTGGTTACCCAGAAAAAGTTATAACCATGGAAAACGGAACTGGAGCAGAGTCAAAACTTCTGCTGGAGCTGGGCAGGTTCTGGGGACCAAGGAGGGTGACAGGAACAAACAGAAAGGAACACTGTACCCTGTCCTCTGTGCCCTCTGCCCTGTCCTCTGGGCCCTGGCCCCTGCTCTGCTCCACATGGGGCTGTGCCCTTTGAGGACTTTGGCTGAGCTGCTCCAGTTCCCCCCAGATCTGCTGTGGGATGAGTCAAAGCAAAGCTCCTGGACTCATCAGGTGGTTTGGGATGGAAGGGACATTGAATCCCATCCAGTGCCACCCCTGCCATGGCAGGGACACCTTCCACTGCTCCAAGCCCTGCCCAGCCTGGCCTTGGGCACTGCCAGGGATCCAGGGGCAGCCCCAGCTGCTCTGGGCACCCTGTGCCAGGGCCTGCCCACCCTGCCAGGGAACAATTCCTGATTCCCAAGATCCCATCCAGCCCTGCCCTCTGGCAGTGGGAGCCATTCCCTGGGTCCTGTCCCTGCAGGCCTTGAAAGGTCAGTTGAGTGAAGCTCTTGCTGCTCTGTTGCCATGGGACAGGTGGTCAAACACTGCTGAATTTTGAGGTTTGAAGTTTAACTGTGTAGGGTTGGGGTCAGCCATGGTGAGGATGTGGGGCTGTGGACTGACCAAGGCCTCATCTCCAACCCTTTTCCTGCCCCACAGGTGTATCCATCCAACTCAGGTGATGACTACAGCAGGGATCCAGCTGGATATACTCCCTCGAAACCTCCCAGCACTGTGTATCCTGGAGCCTTTTACATGACAGGTGAGTTATTSCCAGCCCTGTGATCCCACAAGCYGGGCAGAGCAGGGGCAGCCTTGCCCATTATGGACCATGGGAGGGATTGCACATCTGGAGGGAGCTCAGGGCAGGAGTGCATGAGGCACAATGGAGCCCCAAAATCATCCAGTATCCTGAGTGGGAAGGGTTCTACAGGGATCAYTGATCCCAGCCCCTGTCCCTGCMCAGCCACCCCAASAMCCCCACCSTGAGCAYCCCTGGGAGCTCCTGGAGCTCTGGCAGCCTTGGCACCATTCCCTGGGGAGCCTGGGCAGTGCCCAGCAGCCTCGGGGGGCAGAACCTTGCCCTGAGCTCCATGCCAAGGCCTGGCCCAGCTCCAGCCCTTGCTGGGCTCCTGTCCCTGTCCCAGAGCAGAGCTCAGCCCCTGCCCCTGTGCCTGCCCTGGGGAGGAGCTGCAGCCCCGAGGAGCCTCCCCTCAGTCTCCTGGGCTCCTGTCCGTGTCCCAGAGAGTTTGTCCTGATTTGCTCAGTGGGTGATGCTCAGCACAGGCAGGATGTGGTGGGGACAGTGCCAGCCCCAGGGCTGACCTGTTCYCCTCTGGGGGCTGGGGGCTGCCTGCTGCTGTCCCTGCCCCACTCAGCTCTGGGCTCCTTGCAGATGGACTCCATAACTCTGCAGACCTGTGGAGTTCCCCGGGTGCCATGAGCCAGTCGAGTTACGGTGCCATGCTGGGCAGCTCCTCGTCCCCGCTCCCGCAGTCCAGCGGCTTCAACAGTTTACACCAGCACGAGCGCATGGTAACGTGTCCCCGCGGCCGTGGCACCTCCTCCCCTGGCTCTGGGTCCTGCCCCAGCTGCTGAACCCCACAGCTTTTCCTCTCACCCTGCTCCCCTCCCTGCAGAACTACCAGCTGCATTCAGGAGAGGTGAACGGCGGGCTGCCCTCCGTGTCCGGCTTCTCCTCGGCGCCCGCGGCGTACGGAGTGTCCAGCCACACCCCCCCGATCAGCGGCGCCGACACCATCATGGGTACGGCCAGTGTCACACTGACCCCCACCCCACAGCCGGGCACAGCTCACCTGGACAGCCCGGGCTTGTGCAGACCTGCTGCCTCAGGCATCCAACRCACCCAGACACCTTGTGTCCCTCGTGTGTCACCTGTGCCTGGAGTCCCTGCCTGGGCAAGAGGCACAGGGAGGTTCTGGAGCACCTTGGTGCTGCTCTGTGGGTTTACACCTCATGGGGTGGGTCTGGGAGGAGCCCAGCAGCTCTGCTATTATCTCCTGGAGGTGCTGTGCCTTAGATGAGTTGTGGGATGGATTTACAGCTGTGAGAAGCTGCTCCCCTAGATCCAGAATGGGAATGTTCATGCTGGGTTTGGGTACCACATTAACCCCTGAGTGCTTTAATCTCTGACCCTGCTGAAGCTGTTACTGAAATGAGCTCATGCTCCTTAGGAAATGAGGATCCTGACACAGATTTGTAGAAAATACCTTGTTTTTCTGTGGAGAAGGAAGTTTGGGATTCACAGAATGAAAGTATCATTAAGGTTGGAAGACGCCTCTAGGCTCATCCAGTGCATTGGTGGTTGTTGGGGTTTGAGATGCCCCATGGCAATCTCAGCAGAGATGTCTGATTGCTGTTGGTGGCACTACACCTCCAGCCCAGGGCTTGGAGAGATGGCCCTGTAGCCCCTTGATGGCTTCCAGGGGACAGTGCCCCATGTCCGAGCTGCTCCRAGCTGGACAAACATTTAATTCTCAAGCAAAGCACTAAAAGCAGAAAATTTCCACCCCAGAGCAGGTGACCCCAAAGAAGGTCCTGTAGGGTGCCATGTCCTGCTGGGGTCTGGGGCCTTGGCAGTGGCATCTGTGTCTCTCTTGGCAGGTAACAGAGGAACCACGGCCGGGAGCTCCGGGGACGCGCTTGGGAAGGCTCTGGCCTCGGTGAGAGCTTGGGATGGTCCTGACCCAGCCCCAGCCCTGCTGCTGCAGGGACCCTCTACCCAGCAGGGAGCATGCACACATTTGGTGAATGCACCCCACATCCACAGCAGCCTTTAGGGAGGGTTTTCCCCTCTCCATGTGCTGTTGTCTCTTATACACATCTAGATGCCCACATCCACAGCAGCCTTTAGGGAGGGTTTTCCCCTCTCCATGTGCTGTCTCTCAGTCCTGGCACCTTTTGGTGGATGGGGAAACTGAGGCACTGCAGGTTGTGGTGGCCCTGCAGCCYCATTTGCTGCTCCCAGCCTGCTGCTGCTCTGCCAAGACCACCCTACACAGCCCTTGTGACAGGACTTGCAGGTCCYAGTAGTCCTTGCCCTGTGTGTGCTGGTTCAAACTGGAGGGCACTGGTCTCACTGGGTCACCAGAGAGTTTCCTCTGTCCCATTCAGTGATCTTTGCACAGTAGCAGAGGGGTGCTGACAGTGACCCTGCAACAATTCCTGAGAGCTCCTCCTTCCTCCTGGGAGGGGACTTGAAGAGCAGAGGCTGCACTCAGGGGTGGTGACAGTGTGGGGACAGGGAGAGACCCCGAGGTTGATGAGGGAACTGGGGGGAACTGGGCTTRGTCATTGTGCTGGCTCTGGGTTTGGGAAGGGAGGTCCCAGCAGGTGCTGGGTGCCCCTGGGAGGGGACAGCTACCTCAGGTGGCACTGCTGACCATCCCCCTTCTGTCCCTGCAGATTTACTCCCCCGACCACTCTAGCAATAACTTCTCCTCCAACCCCTCCACCCCGGTCGGGTCCCCGCAGGGCCTCGCAGGTGAGTGACAATGTGAAGGGTGAGGGGGGTGGGGTTTGCTTTGGGGAGCTCCCAGGCAGTGAATTTCCCAGGTCAGCCCCACCAGGGCTGGCAGCAACCCCAGGACCTTCTCCTGCCCTTCCTGCCCCTGTCCCTGCATGTCCCATCTCAGAGAGGCTGTGGCTGGATTTGCCTCCCGTGGGAGAAGTGCAGTGGGACCTGGGAAGCAGCCAAGTGGTTCAAACCCAMGTTCAGCACCTGCTGAAAGCCCATTCCTGTTCTCCTTAGGCAGGACAGGTCCTGCTGTGCCCAGCAGAGCTGGTGCCCAGGCTCCCTGTGCCCAGGGAGGTCACAGCGAGTCACTGAGCCCGGGCACATTGGGGACACCTCTCGAGGCTTGAAGGGCTGAGCCAGAGGAGAGCTCGTAGTGCCACACAGTGCCACAGTGCCCATGCAGTGCCACACAGCCCTGTGCTGGCCCTTGAGGTGCCATGGTGATCCATATAGTGCCATGCAGTGCCATGGTAGCCCAAGCAGTGCCGTGGTGGCCCATATAGTGCCATGCAGTGCCACACAGCCCTGTGGTGGCCCATGAGGTGCTGCAGTGGTCCATGCAGTGCCACAGTGGCCTGTGCAGTGCCGGGTGTGGCTGCTGTGTCCCGAGCAGTGCCGTGCCGTGCCGTGCCATGCCGGCGCGGTGGCCGGTGCGCTGCCGCGGTGTCCCGAGCAGTGCCGTGCCGTGCCGTGCCGTGCCGTGCTGTGCCGTGCTGGCGCGGTGGCCGGTGCGCTGCCGCGGTGCCCGAGCAGTGCCGTGCCGTGCCGTGCTGTGCTGTGCAGTGCAGTGCCAAGCACGGCGCGGTGGCCGGTGCGCTGCCGCGGTGTCCCAGCTTCCAGCCCCATCTAGTGGCAGCCGCGGCCATGGCCGGTCCCCAGCTGTGCGTTTGTCCCCAGGCTCGTCGCAGTGGCCGCGGGCGGGCGGAGCGGGTGCCTTATCTCCCAGTTACGAAGGGAGCCTCCACACTTTGGTGAGTGGCACCAAAAATTCCGGGTTCTCCTTTTCTCTCTCTTCCCTCAGGGCTTGGTGGTGAAGGGTTTTTGGGTGGCACCCTGAACGCCTGGAATCWGCTGCCTGGCCAGGGATGGGTGTTTGGGTAGCAGCAGCTGAGCAGAGCCGAGTGCTGCATCCCTGACCTGGAGTCCCCCACAGCCTGGCCCCCTCCCCTGCCCCAGCCCAGGCCCATCCCGGGGCTCTGGCCCAGCCCTGGGGATTCCTGGCAGGTTTTGCCTGCCCTGAGCAGTTCCACTCGTGRGACCCATCGTGCCTTTGGGGAATGGCACTGGCTGGGGGGAGTTATTGCTCCCCATCCTGCCCTGTGACACCTGAGCCATTCTGTAGTGCAGAGCRGCARGGGGCTGCTGGCTTATGGGATTGCAGTCATGGAATTGGATTGGAATYGTGGAAGGTTTTGGGTTGGGAGGGATCTTAAAGCTCATACAAATGCACCCCTGCCATGGGCAGACACCTTCTGCTAGACCAGGGTGCTCCAAGCCCCATCCAACCTTGGACACTTCCAGGGATGGAGCATTTAACACAGACCTGTCTCTGTCCTGCCCTTCCAGCAAAACAAAATGGAAGACAGGTTGGATGAAGCCATCCACGTGCTGAGGAACCACGCCGTGGGCCAGACCTCTGCCATGGCCAGCAACCACGGCGACATGCACGGGCTGCTGGGCTCAGCACCAGCACACAGTGCTGCCGTGGGCAGCCTGGGCCAGGCCTTCCCTGCCTCAGTCATGGCCCTGGGGAGCAGGCACCCGAGTCTGGTGAGTGTGGGAGCAGTGTGGCAGCTGGCAGGGACACGCTGGGGACACGTGTCACACGTGGTGTGACGTGGCATTGAGGGGGACGTTGCCTTTGGTGCAGGAACAGCTCGGTGGGGTCAGCCTGGGTCAGGTGCTGGCAGCTTTGCAGGGGTGACAGGCCAGAAGTCACATCCCATGTTCCTGCAAGGGAGAGCTGAGTCACAGAATCCCAGAGTGGTTTGGGCTGGAGGGACCTCAAAGCTCATCTTGTTCCACCCCCTGCCATGGCAGGGACACCTYCCASTGTCCCAGGCTGCTCCAAGCCCTGYCCAGCCTGGCCTTGRGCACTGCCAGGGATCCAGGGGCAGCCMCAGCTGCTCTGGGGACATTGAGTCCAGCCTTGGCACAAGCTCTGTGTGCCCTTCCCTTGTGCCCCTTCTCAGGGCAGGCAGAGGTGGTGAGAGAGCTKCTCTTCTTTCCCTGCAACATGATTGAAAATCCCTCAAAACAACTTCAAGGCATCCCTGGGATATGCAGGGAGAAGAAGGATCCAGTGGGTACAGGAGTGCCAGCTGTCACCAGGAGCTCTGAATGGTTTKGGATCCAATGAGTACAGGAGTGCCAGGTGTCACCAGGAGCTCTGAATGGTTTGGGCAGGCACCACGTCCCTCTGTGGTGTGTGAGGGCTCATTCCAGCTGCAGGGAATGTGATGGATCCAGGGTGCCCTGGGCAGGTGGATGCTGGGGTCCCAGGCAGGGTCACCTGGGTCCCCCCTTGTCTAGAGGCTGGTGACCACAGCAGCAGCACATTTTTGGCAGAGCTGCTTGCCTGCTGGAGCAAGCTGTGACATATCTCCAGTCTCCAGAGAAGCAGCTGTGATCCCCTTCCAGGCTCCCTGGGTTCTGCTCCTGAGCAGGGAATGAGATGTGTCCTCTGTAGGCTGCTGCYAGCTGGGGAGTGTCCTGTCAGTCCCCAGCCTGTGTGGGCTSAGAAGGGGCCCTCACCCTTTGCCTCCAGCCCATTGGAGCCAAGTCCATGTTGCTGGCATGTCCCTTGCTCTGGTGGCACTGGGGAGGTGGCAGTGGTGCTCAATGACACAGGACACGTGTCCTCTGTGTTGTGCTGGCCTTGTACAGAGGGCAAGAAAGGGCACAGAGGGGCTTTTCCTCGGGGCAGGGGACAGCAGTGACAGTGACAGGGCTCTGGGTGCAGCTCCTGCGCAGAGCAGGGAGCTGCAGTGTCCCCAGCACAGGCCCAGAGAGCTGCACAGGCTGGCTCTTCCCTCCTGCATTCCAGAGCTCCAGGGGTGGGAGGGCAGGGGAGCACCCAGAGCACCCAGCTGTGCCTCAGCCCGGTCCATGGAGCCCGGGGGTGGCCTGGGGTGACAGCTCAGGTGAATGTCCCCACTGCCTGCTGGCAGTGACACATCCCTCCCTGAGGCTCACTCTGCTCCTTGCTGCAGGTGGGAGGAGGCCACCCTGAGGATGGGCTGTCCAGCAACCCCAGCTTGCTCCACAACCATGTCACACTTCCATCCCAGCCCAGCTCGCTGCCGGACCTCAGCAGGCAGCAGGACACGTACAGTGTACAGGCAGCTCTTGCAGGTGGGGGCTGTGGGGACTCCCTGTGGGGTGGGCCAGGCCTGTGCAGCCTGGGAGGAGATGGATGATGTCTCTGCAAGGCTGGTGCTTCCTTGCAGCATTCACAGGCAGTTTCTAACCGGGAGCCTTTTCAGAGGTTTCACAGAGTCCCAGAATGGTCTGGCTTGGAAGGGACTTGAAGCTCATCCCCTTTCGCCCCCTCCATGGACAAGGACAACCTTCCCACTGTCCCAGGCTGCTCCAGCCCTGCCCAGCCTGGCCTTGGGCACTGCCAGGGATCCAGGGGCAGCCCCAGCTGCTCTGGGCACACCTGTGCCAGGGCCTGCCCACCTGCCAGGGAACAATTTCCTGCCCAATATCCATCTAACCCTACATGTTTGACCTGTATTTTCCCATTCCCCCTGCCAGGTGTGGGTGCAGTTCCCAGTGCTCTGCTGTGTAGGTTGGGTTTCCAAAGTGGAGGGTCTGGGAAGTAAGAGGGAGAATGGGGAACATCAGCAGGGCAGAGGCAGCAGCCTCACATCTTCCCCAAGTGTGGAGCAGCAATGCAGGATGAGTTTGGGATGCCACTGCAGGAGCAGAGCCTGGGGACMCCCCCAGCCTCCTGTGTGGGTCAGGCCCCTCAGGCTCTGCCCATGGCTCTGCTCTCTCTGCAGGTTTGTCCGGGGCGCTGGGCCGGAGCAGCGTCTCCTCAGGAACGAGCGAGATAAAGAGGGAGGAGAAGGAGGATGAGGAGAACACATCAGTGGCAGATAACTCAGAAGAGGAGAAGAAGGAGCTGAAACCCTCCCGGAACAGAACAAGGTGCTCTTTGAACAGGTCTCTCCCTTCACTTTCTCTGTTGCCAGGCCAGGGCTGTTTGGGCTGGGGTCCAGCTGCCAGGACCCACCAGGCACTGGGCTTGGCCTGGTTTGGCTTGGGGTCATCCTGTGGCACAGACCCCCGAGCCCTGCCCACCCTGGAGCCTGGTGTGCTYGCACACAGCCTGGGCTCCTGCTACTGCCCCAGGGGAAGGGTCCCTGCCACCCTCCTGCTGGCTCCTGTCCCTGCAGCCTCTGGGCATCCTCATGCTCCTAAAGCAGAGGGGTGCACCTCATCCCCCACCTACCTGTATGGGCACTTGGGGCTGTGTGGGGAAGGAGCCAGTGCTCCCAGTCAGACACAGTTTGACCCCCTCTGTGCCTTGGGGCGTCTCTGCTGTCTGCTTTGGGCTCCTGTATCCTCTGTCACATCCAGCCAGAGCAGTGGCAGTGGCTCAGGTGGAGTCCTTCGGCGTGTTGGCTGCTCTGCRGCCTTGCCACCAGCTCGGAGACCTCAGCAGGGTGATGGTGCCCAGAGAGGCAGCACCAGCCCCACTCCTGCCCTGGAGGCAGAGGGCTGCATCTTCCCAGATTCCAGCTGGGGATTTCAGTGCTGGCCTTCACCTTGTCTGGGCCACCCTGCACACTCCTGGCAACAAGCTCAGGCCTTAATCACATTGCGTGTTCTTTCTTTGCTGTTTAAAACCAAAAGAAAACAAAAACGAGGCAGAAGAAGAGCCTTAAGTGGTTGTGTCCGAAGCCCCTGCGTGTCCCTGCCCGTGGCACAGGCCAGCAGGCCCTGGCAGGGCACACGGGGGGCTCTCATCTCGGTGCGGCACCGTGTGTTTCTTGTCTGTGAGTTGACCAGTGCTGAGAGTGCACACGAGGAATGTCCCTGTCTCGTTCTTATTTTAAACCATTAGTCAAGATGAGGATGAGGAGGACGATCTTCTTCCCCCAGAGCAAAAAGCCGAGAGAGAGAGAGAAAGGAGGGTCGCCAATAATGCCCGTGAGCGCCTGCGGGTTCGTGACATCAACGAGGCCTTTAAGGAGCTCGGACGCATGTGCCAGCTGCACCTAAACAGCGAAAAACCGCAGACCAAACTGCTAATCCTACACCAGGCCGTATCAGTCATACTGAACCTGGAGCAACAAGTTAGAGGTCAGTGAGGGTCCCGGAGTGGTGATATTTTACGTACCTGATCGGCACGGGGCTGTCTGTCTGTCTGTCTCCTGTGACGTGCTGTGGTGCCTCGCACTGTCTCTCTCCCCTGTGGCCTTGGGGACCAACCCAAGGCTGTCGATGTCTTTTTAATTTTTTTTTTTTTTTTTTGCTTTTTTTGCATCCATCCCTGCTGTTCTCTCCTTTGTCCCCCGCTGCCACCGCGTGTGCTGCATGCTGGTCCCCGTGGGGATGCCTGTGCCATGTCCTGCTTCCCYGCAGCCTGGAGTGCTCAGTGCTCAGCCAGCAAAGTGACAGAAACCCCACTAGAGAATCTCCCAGAGGGGTCCAGCTCTGCCGTCTCCAGGGGCTGCTGTGAGCACAGAGCCCGTTCCTTTCCCCTCGCTGTGCCTGATGGGGCTCTGTGCTCCTGTCTCCCAGTGTGGTGCCTGGCAAAGCCCTGGGGCACGGGAGCTGTGTGAGGGCAGCGGGATGCCGGGGCTGAGCAGCCCTCGCTGCCTGCACTGGTGTCCAACACAGGCTGGGAGCGCTGTGCATTCTGAGCCTGGAGCTGCCAGCGGGGCCCTGCAGCCTCTGCCCTCACCGGAACACGCTCAGGGCAGCTCACTCCCTTCCACAGGTGTGCACCGCGGTGTGTGCACCCATCGCAGGGGGGAAGCGAGGGGGGCTGTCCCCGGCTGTCCCCCAGGCCGAGGGGCTGTCCCAGCTGTCCCCCCAGGCCGTGGCCGCTTTGTCCCCATCCCGCAGTGCATGTGCTCCTGGCCCGCCCCTGCCCCGCCTGCAGCGCGCTCCGGGCAGGTTAACCCCTTTCTCTCTGCAGAGCTGTGTAACACGCGTCGGGGGCTGTGCCTGCCTGTGCTCCTCTCTGCTGGCCTTGCTGTGCCTTGATGTTGGAGTCCTTTGTGCCTCTCTTCAGTTTGTAATTTTTTGCCTTTCATAACATGTATATTTTTTCCTGTCTTCTTTTTTAATTTCCCCTTCCTTTTGATTTTTTTTTTTTTATTTCAAGTTTTTACTTTTTGGTTCTGTTCTTTCCAATCTCCTACAGACATGCCCCAGCCGTGACCTCTCGGTGGTCCCACTCTACCTTGTACTTGCTGCTCACGGATCCCAGGCAGGACCRAGGGTGGGGCAGGGCTTAGGCAGAGTTGGCACCGTGTTCACTTTGGTCTCCCACGCTTGTCCCTTTTTAAACCCTTCCTGGAGGCAGCCAGAGGTGGCTGAGCCCTGCAGGCTCCCTCAGCAGATAGTGCAGAGAGGCAGTGTCCCCTCCTTGGTTTGTGCTGCTTTCCAGGAGAGGATCCCACCCTCACACCCCCTCTGGCAGCACTGCCATCAGGTCCCTGTGTGCCATGGGGGCTGCCAGGATCCTCTCACTGCCACAGCAGCTGCAGGAAGGGAAAGGAGGAGACTGAGGAGTTTTAGGCTGGTTGGTGGCCCCCAGSGGCACAAGGCAGCTGAAGCATCCCATCCTCACACAGTGCAAGCTGCCAGTGCCATGTGCTGGTGCTGGGGACACGGCTCTGTCCTGCCCAGGCGTGACATCCRAGCCTTGTCCCTGCTGGGGGAGCCACCAGCCAGGACTGGCCACCAGCAAGGAGCTGCAGCCACCAGCCTGTGCTGGAGGAAGGATCTGGGGTTCTGTGTCGGGGTACAGGAGCCATGATGGCCCTGTCCCCCCACCTGTGCTGTGTGTGGAGAGRAGGTGGCAGTGCCAGCTGGGGCAGCCAGGAGGGGACACAGGCAGGGACAAGGCAGTGAGGAGAGGGTGCAGCAGGGCCAGTGGGCAGCCCTCAGTCCCACACAGGCAGTGCTTGCCAGGGAGCCCCTGCTCCCTTTCACATGTCCCTGCACTGTCTGGAGGCTCTCCAGGAGGGCTCTGACTCTGCAGCCCCTCTTTGCTAAAGGCTGATCCCCACATGGCTCCCCAGGAGCCCACAGGCTGTGCCAGTGTCAGGTCTCACCCAAGGACCTCCTCAGATAGGTGTCTTCCTGCAAGAGGTTTTGCTCTGGGGGAGAAGGTCGTCTGTATTTAAATTGGGGCTTTGGAGGGGATGGGCAAGGCCATGGTTCAAGATGCTGCCAGCACAACTTTGCTTCCCCCATCCCTGCCTGTTCTGGGCATCCCTGGGGTGCTGTCAGCAGTGGGGGCTCTCACAGAGCTTCTGACTGTGCCTGGAAAAAAAATCACCCCTTCTGGCAGCTTTTGGCTGTGTGGAAAGATCTGGATTCAGTGTCTGCCTCTGAGTCTGATCCTCAGAGCAGCTCCTGCTCCCAATGCTGCCCTGGACCCTAAGAGGGTGCCAGGCCAGGCTGCTCCTGCTGCTGCAGCACCACTGCTCCAAACACCAGCACTGGAAGCTGCAGATGGAATTTGGGAAGGAAATCTTACAAAGAAGGATTTGCTTCCTGCCAAAATCTTTCCGTGGGGGACAAACCTGACATTTTTGGCAGAGAGCCTCCCCCAGTCTTCGAGTTTTCCGTTGAAAACAGACAATAAGGCAAATTTTTGCAGAGGGTGGAAGGTGTTGGTGTGTGATGCTGCATCAATGCCCACCCTTGCCCCCAGTGGCCCCTCCAGCCCCCCTGGGCACCTGGCCCTGTGCTGGCAGCACCTTCCCTGGGCTTGCAGAGGTGACACAGCCTGGGCTGCTCTGGGAAGCACCCAGAGGAATTGGCTTGGCAAAGTGAGGCTGTTTGGGCCGTTTCCAGTGGACACCCGGAGCACTTCCAGCACGGCAACGTAGAGAGCCCCCCTCGTGGCACCCCCTGACTAACCCCTGTGGTGCTGTGAACCCAGCAGTACAGACGAGGCCTTGTCACTGGAGGACAAAGATCTGAGGGACCGGGAGAGGCGAATGGCCAATAACGCCAGGGAAAGGGTGCGAGTGCGGGACATTAACGAGGCCTTTAAAGAGCTGGGACGAATGTGCCAGATGCACTTAAAAACGGACAAAGCACAGACCAAACTGATCATCCTGCAGCAGGCCGTGCAGGTCATTCTGGGCCTGGAGCAGCAAGTACGAGGTATGGTACCGCTGGCAGGTGCATTTCGGGGCCTGTCTCTCCCCCTGTCTCTGCATGCTCCTGCTTCTCTGTCCTGACTCTGCTTTCTGTCTGAGCTGTGTGTTTGCAGCACCAGCAGCACCTCTGGCTGMTGAGCTCTCCCCAGCCCCGGCCCAGGGTGGATTTGAGGCTGCTCTCTCTCTCTGCTCATGCTTAATATAATTTTGCACCTGGATCCCATTAAGCAGCTTTGGAAAATTCAGTCCTCAGCTCTGAGTGCTGGCTGAGGCACTTGGGGGTTCCTGTAACAAGCACATGGAGATGCCCTGGCACAGGGTGCCCAGAGCAGCTGGGCTGCCCCTGGATCCCTGGCAGTGCCCAAGCCCAGGTTGGATGGGGCTTGGAGCAGCCTGGGACAGTGAGATGTGTCCYTGCCTATGACAGGGGGTTGGAACAAGATGGACTTTAATATTCCTTCCAACCCAAACCATTCMATGGTGAAGTGGGGGTGCAGCTGGGCCTGGGGTTCTGCTCGAGCAGGGGCCTGGCAGGATCCTGCAGGGTCTGGGGGCAGCAGTGGGTACTGCAGGAGCTCATCTCACACAGGCCTGCCTGGCATGGTCCCCTSTGTCCCTCTGGGGTGCTGCTGCCAGGGGTGTTGCTGGTGCCCAGACTGAGGTTGCTCCCCTCCCTTGCTGTTTTGGGCACAGAGCGCAATCTGAACCCAAAAGCCGCCTGCTTGAAGCGTCGGGAAGAGGAGAAAGTGTCTGGAGTGGTAGGAGACCCCCAGATGACACTGTCAGCTTCCCATCCTGGTCTAGGAGACGGTCACAACCCTGTTGGACACATGTAAAGGTACCGTTCCCCACCTTTGATCCCACATCCCAGTGTGGGTCCAGCCCTGTGCCTGTGCCCTGCTCTGCTCTGGCTGGTCAGCCCCACTCCCTCAGCAGCAGCCCTGCTTCATTTCCCTGAAATCAATGACCTGCATGTGTGCCAGGCCTGGCACAGGGTGCCCAGAGCAGCTGTGGCTGCCCCATCCCTGAAGTGTCCAAGGCCAGATTGGAGGGGCTTGGAGCAACCTGAGGTGGTGGGAGGKGTCCCTGCCATGGCAGGGGGTGCAATAAGATGAACTTTAAGGTCTCTTCCAGCCCAGCCCATTCCATGATTTTCTCTCTCTGTGTCACATGCCCCATGGACACCCAGAGCCTCTGGCCCACAGGAGAATGCAGCCCCATAGCTGGGATGGGGGGTTTGGAGCTCTCTGGGGTGGCTCAGCTCTGCTCTGCACCTCCCAGTCCTGCCCCAGTTGGCTACTGGAAACCATCAATTCCTTTTCCTTGTGGCTCTATGAGAGGGAATGGGCAGGTCCCAGAAACGCCAAGAGAGTCAGAGAAGGTGAAAATCCCCCGGTGAGGCTGTGGCAGGCACTGGCTCCCATGGGCTGTTCCCACTTTTAAGGGACCATGGGAGCATCTGAGCAGTGCAGAGATGGTGGGTGGGGGGATTGAGCAGATCCAGGAGTGGTGGGTCAGGAGCTGATCCCATGCAGTGCATGCAGAGCACACAGTCCCTTGGTGTCCCCTGCCCCAGTGGGTGCCTGGGGACAGCCTGACCAAAACAAAGGCAAAGCTCAGCTGCAGCCCTGCCCAGCCCTGCAGAGACTGACAGCCTTGGGGCCCCTTGTGCAAGGGSCACAGTTTTATTCTCATTTGGGCTTCTATCACTTCAGACTTTTCTTTTTTTTATTTTATTTTATTTGTAGATCATTTTGTTTCTCTGGATACGGAGGTGTGTAGGAAGAAAACCCTCGGTGTGACCTGCAACCCAGTTRAACCATGAACTGTAGTACTGCTCATACTGACACAMGCAGCCGGATCCTGGCGTGACGTAAGGAGTGGAAAAAACACTTTGTCAGAAACAAAACGGAAACAAAAAATTGCCTTAAGTATAAAGTGCAGAACAGTCAATACATATCACTCAGTTAGGAGGGGGTGGCGTGTTCTCTTGGCTTGTTCACAAGCAGCCAGCAGCAAAATTGTGCCTAAGCTTGATATTTCTTTTTTAAAAAAAAAGAACATTAGTTATGAGATTTTTTTATGTAGAACAAATAGCAATGCCTTTTGGTTTTTTTAGCTTCTTTTGCATATGTTTTGTAAGCAACGAAAAAAATTTTTTTTTTGTATAAAAACATGTCTTGTACCCTCCGCTTTTCTGCTGCTGTTTCTATAGTTAACGTTGCATCTTTAGGATCAACCAGAATATTAAAATTGTATTAAGAGAGACTGGATATAAAGAGAGGAATTCTCAGATTCGGCTCGGAAAGCCACTAAAAGCGAATGTAGCCACAGTGAGGGAATGTTCTTCCTTGCCTGGCTTGTACCTTCCATGTCAACAAACAAACTCATGTGCTGAATTCACCATCTCTTTTCTTCGGCCACTTCTGATTTGGGAARAGGAAGTTAAACAGCAAAGCAGTGGCAGCAGTGCTCCCCTCCCCGGGCAGCGACTGAGGTGCTCGGCGGGGTTGCTTTGTTCCCGAGATGCCCCYGGGGCAGAGGATGTGACCGCGGCTGTTCTGAAGGATGAGCTGCTGGGAGAGCAGCCCCGGGTGGAGGAGAACCAAGGGACTGAGGCGCTTCCAGGTGAGCAGAGCAGCGAGGGATGCACAGGGAAGCTCCTGTTCCCACGGGCCAGAGCTGCCAGAGGCACTTCCAGGAGCAGCACTGAACAAAGACCAAGTGAACAAAGCTGCAGCACTGGGAAGAGGCAGAGGCAGCCGGAGCTGCAGTGGGACTCAGGGCCAGGAGGCCGGGCAGCAGCAGCAGCAGAGGGTGCTGGARGCAGGGAAGGAGCAGAGACCTGGCCACTCCAGCCTGGGCAAAGCCCTGAGCAGCTGCAGGATCCCTTCTGGCACTGGAGCCATYGGAAATGCAAACTGCTGGCTCTGGGAGAGGGGTGGCTTCACACCCCRCTGTCACCTGCTGTCACATCTCCCAGGCATCCCTGGAGGCAGACTGAGCTCAGCACTGCCACGGGATGGGAGTGGCCACCTCACCTGCACACGACCTCCTCTCTTGGCACTGGGAAGGAGGGCAGCAGGAGCTCCTGTCCYTGTG
The DNA here is from genome assembly GCA_002167245.1 of Sporophila hypoxantha. Taxonomy (NCBI): domain Eukaryota; kingdom Metazoa; phylum Chordata; class Aves; order Passeriformes; family Thraupidae; genus Sporophila; species Sporophila hypoxantha. The sequence continues at coordinate 1,418,265 of NDFG01000022.1, forward strand.
CTCCAGCAGCCAAGCTGGGCCAGCTGTCCCTTCACTCCAAGGGATTCCCAGTCACTCCAGACCACTCTGGTGTCCCCAGCAGGAGGARGATCCCTGGCAGCCCCTCTGGGTGCCCTGGAGGTGTGGAGCAAACAAAGAGGTGCTGGGCAGTGCTGAGCTGCAGCAGCCGGTCTGGAGATGGCCATGGAAGAACATCCACCAGGAATTTACTCTTGTTTCTTCCCTCTCCTTCCCCTTGTGAAACATTTTGTGCCTGGTTCTTCCCAGCTCTGCAGGGCCCAGTCAGGCAGGATGGTGCATGAGACATGGCTGCTGGTCTGGGGGGATGTGGGGAGCTCCCCTCTCCCCTGCAGGCTCCATCTCTCCCTGTGCTGCTCCAGCCTGGGCTCCTGGGGAAGCTCTGTTGCTTTGGCATGGGGAAAGGGAAGGACTGGCACACAGGATTAGGTCCTGTGGCACTTCCCAGCAACCCCAGGCTCTTGGCATAAGCTGGTGCTCCTCCACATGCTTTGTGCTCTGGCAGGCCCTGCTGGAAGCACTCAGGGCAGTGCTTGTCTCCCACCCACACCTGGGCACTGTGGCCTCAGCCCCTGTGGCAGCTCCAAGCTGAGCCACTCCAAGTGCCAGGGCAGGATGGGGCTGTCCCTGCTGCCCCTGGCCCTGCCTGGGGCTCCCCAACATCCAGCCATCCCTCTGAAGCTTTTGGGTGCTCCCACCATTCCTTCTGCATGGTGAGACCTCAGCAGCCCCAGCTCTGTCCCTGGGAAGGGCAGGAAACTCAGTGGTTCCATAACCCAGGTGCTTCTTGCCTGTGTCAACAGACACATTTTAGCCTGATCAGCTCGACAGGTTACAACACTTCCCTCCCTGGGGCTCTTCTGGGTGCTGAAGCAGTGGGCAGGGAGATGGATGAGATTTTCCTCCMTGTGTGACAGCCCTGACTCCCATTCATGCTCTGGAGTGCAAACTGGAGGGCACAGCAGCTGCTTTCTGTTTCATCCATGAGAGTTCCTGCTCCACTGGTGAGAGTGCTGGGGCTGCAAAGTGCCCACTGCTCAGGGGTCTTGGCTGGCTCAGTGCCCCTGTCCCAGGGCCAGGAGGGATGGAGCAGTGTCCCAGCCCTGGAAAGCTTGAAGCCCTACAAAAAATATTTAAAAGTGGTTCACAAACCCTTTGATTTTGCCCCAGGAATTGGAGGTGGCAGTAATGGACAACTRGACTTAAAAGGGACTAGTCAAGAAAAATCCATAAATTCAACAAAATTGGAAACCTTAGAAGATTTATGAGTTGTTCACAAATTTGCTGAACTTCTTTATCCCCTCCTAGTCCTGCAGGCCAAGGAGGAATCCTGATGAGCCAGAGCCATTCTCACCATCCCTGAATCCCCAGGCATTGCAACAAAAATGGGGCTTTTCAGCTGAATTTAGGTGGTTTAAAATGTTACTTTGACAGCAAATCCAGCCAACGTCCTTCCATGGCAAGGCTTGGTGAAGATCCTTGAGCATAAGCCCTCAGAGCCAGGGCTTGGATAGATCATCTCAAAAGCACAATGTAGGGGGTGGCAGTGCTGTCCCTGGAGCTGTCTCGATGGCACAGGGTGACAGCTTTGTGTGCCAGCCCAGTGTGGCCTCAGTGGCATCTCTGCTTTTCAGGTGCTCAGGGAACAATTGGGAAGAGCAGCAAGGAAAAGTTCCTTTGTCTTGCCAGTGTGTTTGGCTCAGTGTGAACTTGGTGCCTGTAACCTGCCAGGGAAAGTGGCTTTTCTAAAAATAACCACTGTCAGGTGCTGTCCCCAAAATCCCACCAGCCCAGCCCTGAAATGTCACCCTGTAGCAATGAAACTCTTGTCTTTAGGTGTTGTGGTCAGCGAGGGCCAGGTCTGCACCCTCCCCAGCCCACAGCTCTGCTCCATTCCACTTGGGATCTTAGAGATCCCCAGACCTGCTCCTGTGCCTGTGTCCCCCACAGCAGTGGTGCTGCCAGCAGAGGTGTCACAGGGGGTGACATGCTGTATGGTGCCATTTCTTCCATTTCCTCCTTCCTCTCTCAGCCTTTGCTTGCATGGCTGCTCCTGGGGGCACGTGCCCTCCTCTTTGGGGGCCACTGAGCCCCCTCAAAGCTTCCTTCATCAGATGGGGGGCTGCCTTCCCTTCTGTGCAGCTTCTAGTTCCTCTTTCCCCAGGCTGCCTCAGTGAAGCAGCAGAACTGGGGCACTGCCAGGGGACATTTCCTGTGTCCCCAGCCCAGGGGCCTCCTGTTGCCCCGCTCAGCCAGCCCCCTGCCTCCCTGCACACAAGCTGTGCAYGCCACAGGACTGGGGAGCATCTGGAATCCAGTCTATGAACAGTGAAATTGCAGATTGTTGKTTTTGCTCCCTTTTCACGTGCTTTTTCCCCGGAGCAAAGCAGCTGCAGCCKCCCGTGGGTTGGTGCTCAGGCAGTRGTGGCTGCTCCTGCTCACAGCCCAGGGRGCAGAATTCCAGCTGTGTGGCACTCACCCCTGCCCTGACCCCTCAGATCCCCTCACAGCCCCAGCCAGCAGCTCCTGGGGCTCTCTGCTCCCCTTCTTTCACAGCTACCCCCAGAGCTGGGCTGCAGGAAGGATGGACTCAAGCTGTGGTTGCCTCAGGCTGTAATTCCAGAGTCAGGGCAGAAACTGCTCTCCAATGTCCTTTGTGTCTCACCAGTGTCCCCACTCAAGCCAGCAGAGCCTTTGGGCCCTTGCTGGGTGGTTCCAGTTGTGGGGGCTCGAGAAACAGCRGGCTTTGGAAACCCCCAATCCCCTGCACACCTTGAGCTTTGCTGCCAACTTTGTGGCCGGTGGAACCCGAGTTCTTCTTGCAGGCCCTGCTGTGCTGTAGTGGGGAGCCTGGGCCAGCTCCAGGTCCATCCCTGGGCTCTGGGAGGTGAAGCAAAGCTGGGCCAGAAGAAGCTTTCAGCCCCCACCTGCAGTGCTGGCTAACCCAGACAAGCCCAGGCCACTGGACTCCCCATTCCTGCCCAACACCAGCAATAGCAAGGCCTGTTTTCTGTACCCCGAGCTTGCACAAGGTCTTTGCCCTGTTAAAAATCCTATGCAAATCTTATCCCCCTCCCCTCTCCTGGGGCTCTGCAGATCCCAGCCCAGCCCGTTCTCTCTGCTCTTGTCCGTGATTCCTGCTCCCTGCTGCCCTCAGGGTCCAGCTTCATTCCTGGCAGCTCCAAAAGCATTTTGAGACCTGTGCTCTGGAGCTGGGAGGGGGCAGATGAGACTGTAGGAGCACCCAGCTCGTACTGAGCACTGAACTGGAGGGGGCAGGGCCTGGTCCTGGGGCTCTCCACGCAGCCTTCATCCTCCTGTGCCTTCTGCTCGATGCTGGTGGGGCTCTGCCAGCATCCCTCATGCCCCAGCCCCCTGGAAGGAGAAGCTCTGTTCCACCTTGCTGCTGCCCAGACTGCCCTGTCCCAACACCTGAGCCTCAGCCTTGGCTGGGGCTGCTCTTCCTCAGCCTTCCCGAGCCTGCAGGGGTGTTTCCCTTCCTCCCATGCTCCCCAGTCTCTCCAGCCAGCATCTCTGAGCTGTTTCCCTTTGCAGAGGGGCAGCCCATGCCAGCAGCTGGGGTGGGTGCTGCCAGTGTCCCACAGCACAGCTGCCTCTCCCTGCCCTTGAGGTGCTCTGTACTTTGATTTCCAGGACAATTCAGCCCTTCTGGGGAGCCAGCACTGCTGTGCCTTGGCCTGCAGGACTCCCAGGGGCAGGGGGGCTCTGCTTAGGAGGGTGGTGCAGGCTCCTCATGGCCTTCTGCCAGACCTTGTGTGTCCATCTGCAGCCCAGCTCCGGGCCAAGGGCACTCCTGTCATGGGTGTCCACACTGGTATCTCTGTTCCCCTGGCTTTGTACCCCTCCTGCTCCTCAGGGCTCCCCATTCCCACTCTGGCCCAGCCAAGCCCGTGCTGTGCTGGAGGGTGAGGCTGTAACACTCACCCCGGGACATCTGAGCTCAGCGTGGCTGCAGCACCAGCCCAGGAGAGCAAAGGGCTTTCTGCTTCCAAAGGGGTGTCCTGGTACCGAGGCCTTTGGCCAAAGAGCATCCCCGTGCCCTGCACCCCTGGGCTGTGCCCTGCACCCCTGGGCGGTGCCCTGCACCCCTGGGCTGTGCCCTGCACCCCTGGGCGGTGCCCTGCACCCCTGGGCTGTGCCCTGCACCCCTGAGCGGTGCCCTGCACCCCTGGGCTGTGCCCTGCACCCCTGGGTTGTGCTTTCCACCTCCGGGCTGTGCCCTGCAACCCTGGGCGGTGCCCTGCACCCCTGGGCTGTGCCCTGCACCCCTGAGCGGTGCCCTGCACCCCTGGGCTGTGCCCTGCACCCCTGGGCGGTGCCCTGCACCCCTGGGCGGTGCCCTGCACCCCTGGGTGGTGCCCTGCACCCCTGGGCGGTGCCCTGCACCCCCGGGCTGTGCCCTGCACCCCTGGGCTGTGCCCTGCACCCCTGGGCGGTGCCCTGCACCCCTGGGCTGTGCCTGGGGAGCCGTGGAGCTCCTGGAGGCAGTGAGGTGGGGACACCACGGGTCCCCCTTGCCAGGGCCACGTCTTCCCAAGTCAGCARAAGCCAGCGGCTTTTGAGCAAACCTTGGACCATGGAGCCACTGGGAGGGAAGGAGCCGTGGAAGCCCCACAGCAGCCACTGCTGCTGTGCCAGGAGAGGGGACAGAGGAGGACAGGGAGGATCCCGGCTGGGAATGACCTGTTGGCTGCAGAGGGCTCCAGCTCTCCGGGGAAACAAAGCATTCCTGGGATGTTCTTTATATTTTTGTAGGAATGGGGGGTGGGAGAGCAGATGGGAGATGCCTGCGGAAGTTGTTTATTTTTAACCCTGTAGAAAGTTATGGGTTGTTTTTGGTTTTTTGGCCTTTAAAATAAAAATGGTCCTTGCTTTTGATGTTTATGCTGCCTACCTGTAAATCCAGATGTACTTAAGTGGCTGAAATCCTTGTTCTTAAATCAGATACACATTATAGTTTTGAACTATATATATAGTAAATATATATATATATATGCCTAACCCAGCAAAAAAAAAAAAAAAATAAAGTATTTGGGGGTGGGAAATGCGTTGCTCTTTGAAATGAATCACAATTGGGGGATGAAATTGTGTTTCTGAGTGCCTCAAGATATGAATTGTTTTCATTTTTTTAAATAATTTTATACAAGTGTCAAAACAGCTGGCTGGATTATTTGGAATTTTTAAATAATCCTAACTTTTTTAAAGTAGATTTTGAGAACTGTCCTGTATATAACAGTAATGTAGCAATAAATGTGACATTTTATAACAATAGTACTTTTTTTATCCCCATGTGTGTCCTTCAGATGTTGTATCCCTATGAATGAAAAGTCAGAATAAAGGCTTTGCCTTGTACTAAAAAACAAAAAACCAAAAGAAAACACCAGACAGGTGTTCAGACACTTGCTCTGGGTGTGGATCCTGCCCCCTGCATCGCTGTTGTTTCCTTGCCTCTGCTCCTGGGGAGCACCCACAAAAAATCCACTTAAATCCAGTCAAATGCCCCCAGCCTATTCAGGAGCCCAGCACAGACTGGTGATGGGAGAAATTCATCAAATCAGAGTCRTTAAGGGTGAAAAAGACCTTTCACATCATCGAGTCCAACAGTCAGTTCAGCACTAACCCATGCCCCAAGCACCACATCCATTGTTTGAACACTTCTGCMCYGGGCAGCCTGTGCCAGTACCTGGCAACCCTCTTTGGGAAGAAATTATTCCTAATATCCAACCTAAACCTTCYCTGCACAACCTGGGGCCATTTCCTCTTGTCCTGTCCCTTGCTCCCTGGGAGCAGAGCCCCACCTYCACCTKGCTCCATTCTCCTRCCCTTCGGGCTCCAAGGTCCCCCAGGACTGTCACAGAATTACAGATTKATTTGGGCTGSAAAGGACCACAAAGCCCATCTCATTCCACTCCCTGCCACAAGTGGGGACACCTTCCACCAGACCACAAGCTCCATCCAACCTGGCCTTGGACATTTCCAGAGCCAAGGCCTCTGCCTGTGAGCAGCCTTCCTTCCCCAGGTTTGCTGCCTGTGCTCTCACTGTGCTGCTCCAGAGTAGGACAAATAGTCCAGAGTGAGAAGTGGCTCTGGCAGTGCCTGGATAAATCTCCCTTAGCCTTGGGTGCCCTCTCTCAGCAGTGAGGCAGCTCTGCCCTTCCCGAGCTGCTCTGGGTGCATGGAATGACAGTCCTTCCTTAGACTGCATCATAAAACCACTGAAGCATTAAAATTGGGAAAGACTGAAGATCACCCAGTCCAACCATTAACCCGGCAGCACTGCCATGTTTGCCACTAAAAATGTCCTCAAGAGCCACATCCATGCATTTTTTKACTGTTTCTAGGGATGGTGACTCCACCACTGCCCCAGGCAGCCTGTGCCAGCTGTTTACAGCTCAGATCCAGGCGAGGGAGAAGTGTGTGCTTGGGAGCAGCCTGGAAGATGGATGCTCAGCAAATGCACAAGGTGGAGCATAAAGCAGGCGAGTGCCCAGAGCAGGCTTGAGCTGGGAGAGCCGGTGAGGACAGGAGCAAGGAGCAGCACAGAGGAGCTGCTGAGAGCATACAGCTTCCCAAGAGCAGAGCAGTGGCCACCAAGTGAGCTCCTGCCAGCACTCCCTCCCTGGAGATGAGCTGGGATGAGACTACCAGATCCTGTGGCAAATGTCATGTCATGCTTGCACCGCCAGACAATCACAGAATCACAGAATGGTTTGGGTTCTAAGGKWTCATAAAGCTCATCCCATGGGCAGGGACCCCTTTCACCATCCCAGCCTGGCCKTGGACACTTCCAGGGATCCAGGGGCAGCCACAGCTGCTCTGGGGGGTTTGTTCCAGAGTTCCTCCTTCATGTTCACAAGAGGCTGAGCAGGCTCTGAGCAGAACCTGGGGAACATTATGGAATTGATGGTGATTTTATGACCCTCTCCTGAAAAACCCGTCTGAAAACTCTCTCTCCTGTTGCGGGAAACTGAGCGGCTGTGACAGGGGGGTTTGCAGGGGCACTGMCGGGCTCTGGGGACACCACTCTGGGGAGGGGGTACTTCCCTCCAGCACAAGAGGCTGGGAAACAGTCCCAGCCCAGTGCGGGGACACTGCCACCCCTCAGGGCCCGTGTCCCCTCTCCAGCCTGGGGACATCCTGTCCCCTCAGGGCCCATGTCCCCTCTCTGGTGTGAAGACAGGCCTCATGTCCCCTGTGCAGTGCAGGGGCAGCCAGTTCCCCCAGGGCAGCTGCTGTCCTCCCTCCACTGTGGGGACAGCCCGAACCCTCAGCCTGTGTCCCCTCAGGGCTCATGTCCTCTCAGGGCCGGTGTCAGGGCTCTTGTCCCTCCTCCAGCAATGGGAGCAGACGCGTCCCTTTCAAGGGCTCGTCGTCCCGGTGTCCAGTGTGAGGACAGCCTTCCATCCATCTCCACCTGTCCCTATTCCATTCCACCTGGTCGTTCACCTCCATTCCATCCACCTGGTCCATGATCTTCCATCACACCTGTCATTCTCGCCATCGCCACCTGTCCATTCCATCTCTTATCCCACTGTCCACAGAGCCACGAGGCACAAGATGGAGCTGCAGGTGATCACCTCTGGCCCTGCCCCTGTCCACGTGTTCCACCTGTCCATCCATCCCACCTTGTCGCACTCTTGTCCATGCCATTTGCCCACCTGTCTCATCTCCATCTGTCCTCACCTTTCCATCTGCCCCAGACCTCTAGCCCATGTCCCCTCAGGGCTTGTGTCCCTCCATTCAAGCCGTGTCCCATGTGGGCTGGTGTCCCCTTGGCTGCTGTGTCCTCAGTGCCCGTGTCCCCCTCAGGGCACCCCATGTCCCCTCAGAGTGGCCCGTGTCCCCTCAGGATGGCTCGTGTCCCCTCAGAGTGGCCTGTGTCCCCTCAGAGTGGCCCGTGTCCCCTCAGAGTGGCCCATGTCCCCTCAGGATGGCTTGTATCCCCTCAGGACAGCCCATGTCACCTCAGGACCCGTGTCCCCTCAGGATGGCCCATGTCCCCTCAGGATGGCTCGTGTCCCCTCAGGGTAGCCCGTGTCCCCTCAGGGCAGCCCGTGTCCCCTCAAAGTGGCTCGTGTCCCCTCAGGATGGCTTGTGTCCCCTCAGGGCAGCCCATGTCCCCTCAGGATGGCTCGTGTCCCCTCAGGGTAGCCCGTGTCCCCTCAGGGCACCCCGTGTCCCTGTCTCTTATACACATCTAGATGTGTATAAGAGACAGGGGCAGCCCGTGTCCCCTCAAAGTGGCTCGTGTCCCCTCAGGATGGCTTGTGTCCCCTCAGGGTGGCCCATGTCCCCTATACACATCTAGATGTGTATAAGAGACAGGGCTTGTGTCCCCTCAGGGCGGCCCGTGTCCCCTCAGGATGGCTTGTGTCCCCTCAGGGTGGCCCATGTCCCCTCAAAGTGGCTCGTGTCCCCTCAGGATGGCTTGTGTCCCCTCAGGACAGCCCATGTCACCTCAGGATGGCTCGTGTCCCCTCAGGGTAGCCCCTGTCCCCTCAGAGTGGCCCGTGTCCCCTCAGGATGGCTCGTGTTCCCTCAGGATCCGCATCCTCTCAGGGTAGCCCGTGTCCCCTCAGGTCGGCCCGTGTCCCCTCAAGGTAGCTCGCGTCCCCTCAGGGCACCCCGTGTCCCCTCAGGGCACCCCGTGTCCCTGGGCGGCCGCGCACAGCCCCGAGCGGGGCCGGCTCGGCCGCAGCCCCGCCCCGCTGCAGCCCCGCGCGTGCTCGGAGCGGCGCCGCCGCCGCTCGGGGTCACTTTGAGTGAGGCGGCGCCATCGCCATGTTGAACCAGCTGCTGGGGCCGCGCTACGCGGAGCTGCTGCGGACCTGGTGAGGAGCTCCCGGGCTGCCCACGCCGCGCTGGGGCTGCCCGGGCTGCCCGCTTCCACCCGGGACTTTCTGTCCGCTCCGAGCCGGGCTCTGCTCGCCCCGTCCGGGCCTGTCCGCCCGGCCCGGGGTCCGCGCTCCCCTCCCCGCGTCCTCCCGGCACGGCCGCGCACTCAGCGCGCCCTGTGTGAGCCTGAGAGAGCCTGAAGGGCATCCCGGCCCCTGGCCGAGGCCTCCCCGTTCCCTCCGCGCCCTTTGAGGGTCGCTGGGGACGGTGCTGGGGTGCGGAGCAGCGCTCGGGCCGGGCTGAGGGGCCGGGGAAAGGGCTTGCGGCCCACCCGGCGCTGGCTGTTTCACGTTCGGTAATAGAGCAGTGCCGTGGGTGCCCTTTGCAGGGCTGTGGGAGGCAAAATGAGGGGGCAGAACCGACGGGATGTGGCGGCAGCCATGTATGGTAGTGTGTCTTCTTTTCCCTGTGCAGTAGTCTTTTTAAGTAAAAGACTGAGCTTTTTCCTGTCAAATATCTTGGCTGCCCTGAGGACTAATGCTGTTCCGTGTCTGTGAGGTTRTTTCAGTATTTCTGTGTCCAGCTTGGTCACCACAAGACCAGAAGGGTCCAAAGCTGTTGGAGAGTGCCCAGAGGAGGGACACGGAGCTGGGGAAGGGGCTGAGGARCAGCTGAGGGCACTTGGCTGGTTCAGCTGGAGCCCAGGAGACTGAGGGGAGGCTCCTCGGGGGCTGCAGCTCCTCCCCAGGGCAGGCACAGGGGCAGGGGCTGAGCTCTGCTCTGGGACAGGGACAGGAGCCCAGCAAGGGCTGGAGCTGGGCCAGGCCTTGGCAYGGAGCTCAGGGCAAGGTTCTGCCCCCCGAGGCTGCTGGGCACTGCCCAGGCTCCCCAGGGAATGGTGCCAAGGCTGCCAGAGCTCCAGGAGCTCCCAGGGGTGCTCAGGGTGGGGTTGTTGGGGTGGCTGTGCAGGGACAGGGGCTGGGATCARTGATCCCTATGGATGCCTTCCTACTCAGGATATTCTGGAATTCTAAGCTCTTTTCCTGATTGAAGTGCCTTTCTCAGGTACCTCAGCCATGAGCATCTGCCAGGCCATCTGCCAGTGGTAATTTGTTGTTTCCCTKGGTGTGTCTCTCCTTTAGGACCCCCACCCTGGCCACATGGGGTGGTGTGGCTGGCATTGGTGTGATCTGGGCCACAGACTGGAAGCTGGTCTTGCAGTACGTTCCCTACATCGGCGGCAAGTACAAAACTGAAGACTGAGCTTCCCTCTAATGGTGAGTTTTATTTGTGCATCTCTTGGCTTAATCAATAGAATTATAAAATCACAGAATCCCAGATGGGTTTGGGTTGGAAGGACCTTAAAGCTCACCCTGCTCAGCCCTTGCCTTCCACTATCCCAGCTTGCTCCAAGCCCTGTCCAGGACAGCCTAGCCTGGAACACTTGAACACAATAACCCTGTGTTGGTGTGACAGTGAATATTTCCTCTTTGCCTAGGGCACAATCATATTTTTTTCAATTTTTKTAAATGGAGCTTCACAGAGCGCCAGAAKGATGAAATATTCATTAGAATATGTTTTTCAAGTRATTATTTTGCAAGCAGCAGGTTTTCCACAACATAATGCAGTTCTTAAGAGGTCAAATCAAGCTAATTTGGAACTTTTCACTTATCTGTTTACTTCTGTTCCTGAGCAGAAGAGCTACAAGCTTAGGACTAGTATTGTGACTATGGAAATTCAGACTCCTTTCTGCTCCTTGTAACTGGCATTAAAAGTAAATTGAATTTTCAGAGCTAGTTATTGTATTCCACAAATTCCTTGGAAGATTTGCTTTCTCAAGGTTTTGGTTATTTTCCTTCTTTAAATGCATATCAGAAGTGCTGTTCTGAATATTCTGAAAGTCTGACCATTCCTAAAGCTGGAGCAGCAATTAGACAATCCTTCTGTAGGGGCTCTGACTGCATATTCTTTCTAGTAGGCAGGCTTTGGATTTCTTTATTCCTTGCTGCAGATAGAAGGGAGTCAGGAAGATTTTTCTGTTAATTAAAGGATGCTAATGGAGAAACTCTTGAGTCCAGAGGAAACTCTGTCCACCTCAGGGTTTGTTTCTTCTGGTSAGAATAACAGTTACATCTAAATGTTGGTTAATGAAAGTCAGCTATTTGTGTTCCAGCTACACAGTATTTTCTGGGGAAGTCAGTCAGTCTGGAAAGCACAGACAGTACTTTTTAAGTCCTTTTTCAGCAATAGTTGTTGCAGTTTAAACAATTTACTGTTTGCAAACTTTGTATTGCACAGATCCTTCTGTAACCAAGAGAGGGATGAAACTTGTCTTGGAAGTCAGCTGAACTGGAGGCATTGTGGRTCATTGTGATGTTTACAGCCAAGTCATAGAACCATAAAATCACCCAACGGTTTGGGTGGGAAGGGTCCTCAAAGCCCATTCAGTGCCACCCCTGCTGTGGGCAGGAACACCTTCCACCATCCAAGCCCTGTCCAACCCTGATGGAGAAAAGTTTTCAAGTGGAAAAGCTCTCAAGTTATGTAGAGGCAATTCAATTACCTTCTAAGGGCTTTCCTTCCTTAAAAATTGTCAGTAGTAGGAACACAGCTCTATTCCTGAGCCAACAGCCTGTGTTTCCCATTTTGGAGGAAGAACTTTGTGGGAATAGGAGCAGAGAAAGGGGATTTGTCTGTGGTGGGCTGTGCTCCCTTCCAAAGGGACTCCAGGCCTGCCCACCCACACCTGGATCAGCTCCTGTACCTGAAACTTCCTGCCTGGATCCTGGAGGGACAGGGAGGATCCTGAAATCTCTCCCCTTGGCTGCTGTATAGAAATGTGCCCTTTGTTGAGAGAGTGACAAAACTATCTTTTGTCTCCTTGAAAAGGAAAAGAGTCTAGAAGTTTCTCTCTTCAATTAGGTGAAAAGACACCTMMTAGGACTAAACTTAAGGATAGCTAATTGGACAAAAGCCAMAAAGTCCCACCTGAGCAATTTACTAGAAAAAGAAGAGAACAAAGAAACTAATGGCTTTTGTGAGGTGTTTTACCAGRAGCAAGARCCTCTTGCACTTAGCTCGGTTTTTCTCTGTAAAGAGTTTTGTTATTTTGCATTTTATKAAAACTTTTCTGTTTCCAACACTACCACAAAAGCCATCCTGCTGAATTTTATGCCTTCTAAAGTAGCTGAGCTGTCTTGGTTGTGAAGTAGATCTCCAAGAGCTCATGAGACCTGGCTCGAGGAGACCCCTATTTCACTGCTGTGGCTCTGTGCAGGAAGCTCTGCTTAACCACTGCTCTGTGTTTGTTGTAGGATTCTGTTGCTGGAGAGTGTCTGGAGCCATCCGTCCCTGAGACCCTGCTGGGGTGACCCTGAAATCAGTACAGATTCTGCAACAAGCTGTGGTCTGTCCGTGTGTCTGTCTGTCTGTCCCATRAACAGCTGTGAGCAAATTCACCTTCATTGACCACTTCCTCTGAGCACTTTCCCAGCACATCTTGCCTTGATGGGAGTAGGTTATAAACCTGGTGTACAATGTACAAAATAAACCAAGTGAATGATTTCTGRGGGCTTGGGTTTTTAGGATTTTGTGGGTGTGTGAGTCTTACCTTCTTAGTCCATGTTCTTAAGACCAGACTCCTGGTTTGGTTTTGGGTTATAAAATCATGGAATCACAGACTGGTTTGGGTTGGGACACCTGGCACTACCCCAGGTTGCTCCAAGCCTTGTCCAGCCTGGCCTTGGACACTTCCAGGAATCCAGGGGCAGTTACAGCTGCTCTGGGCACTGTGTTATGTCTTCAGCTTCTTGGACTGTGTGTCCTGAGGCAGGTSTGCCACATGTTTGCCTCTTTTCCTGTGCAGGTTCCTCAGGAATCAACCACTGCCTGCTAGGATGCTGGGCTTGATGATTTATTTATATCAATTACAGCTCTTGAGCTACTCTTAGGGATGTGTTGATCTTAGGCTCGTCATTCCTGGATCATTGTGGCCTCATGGATGCAGTTAACTTTTCACAGCCAATATTGCAGAGTTTCATGGTAGTAGATTCCTCAAATTTGGTTTAAAGAAAGGATTTGGGGTTTTTAACATCAATTCATGGACACCTTGTCTTTTTTTTTAATCTTTTCTGGCTTAATATACAGGCTTGAGGAAGGCAGACCCCAAATTCTGGCTGTCTTTGTACCAGGATGAAAACCAGGGGTTCAGAGAGCTGCTCATTTCTTAATTTGGGGTTTAAGTAGAAAAAGAATCTATATTCTCAATTCATAGATCTGTTTATTTGTGAACTTAAATTGGTGGTGAAACAACCCCCAAACACAACCCTTTAGATGAGAGTTCTTAGCTGTTAGAAAACCCCTACCACAACCCTTTATATGAGAGTTTTTAGCTGTTAGAAAAAGGAAGAACAAGGATTATTTTGCTCTGGTGTCTGCCACTCAGCCACAGATGACTCAGACTCAGGGGGGAAAAGTTCATCCCTTTTCACAAAGATCAGAATTTACAAACAAACTTCGTCTGTGTGACAACAGGGTCACTGTTTTCTCTCTGCTTAGTGCCCAATTTCATCTTACTAGAATGTTTGGCTGTAATGCAAGGTTTGAATCTCTTTAGGGGAAAATCCCAGTTGTAGCTGTGCTGCCCATGTGTCAGGGCTGTGTCATCCTCAGGGATGTTTCTATGGAAAACWGGTGGAAAACCTGCCCAAACAGTGGCACTATGCAGGACACTTGGATTACTCAATTAACAGTAAAACTTGTTAGTGTTGTTTCAGCATCATCATTGTTAATTAATTGGGGGCAAAGAATATCATTTTCACATGCAAAAACTGCCTTTGCTGCTCTGCTGTGTCCACTAAGATGCAATCACAGAATCCTGGAATATCCTGAGTGGGGAGGGACTCACAGGTATCATCAGTGCAGCCCCTGTCCCTGCACAAACACCCCAACATCCCCACCCTGAGCATCCCTGAGAACTTCTGGAGCTCTGGCAGCCTTGGGGCAGCTTCCCTGGGAAATGGGATAATGAGATAACGGGGCTGATTCCTCAGGCTGTCCCATCCCTGCYCCAGCAGGGCTCCTGACTGACCTGCAGGAGGTCAGAGCCTCCCCTTCACCTCAGGGTACTGAGAGTGCAGGTTTGACAGCAGCAGCCTCTGCCTTACATAGGGTGCTGATACTGATCCATTTCCAGCCAAATTGTGCCTGGAAAGKGGATATCCTTGGGAAGTGGATGTTCTGTCAGCCTGCCCTTGCACAGCAGCAGGATTGTAACCTCAGGTCTGGACAGCTCAGTCCCTGCTCTTACTTTACCTGTGTGACACACCTGGGCAGGATGGGTGTAACCTGCTGCTTCAGAAATGCCCTGGTTTTGCCTTGTTCCCATGGCTTGGAGATCTTTGGGAAGGCTGAAGCTGGGGGTCTGTGGTGTCCCTCCCTCTGAGGACCCCAGGGTCCCCGAGCTGCCAGTCAGCGGTGACAGTCACCTTTACCCAGCCCAGTGGCAGAGGTGTGCTCAGCAGGTGAGATGAGATACTGAAAGGAGAAAAGCATTTAAAATCCCAGCTGTGTGCACAGGCAGCTCTGCAAGGAGTGCACAGACTTGGATTTGTTTGGGGATTGTTCAGCTCCTTGTTCTTCGTGCAGCACTTCCAGTGGTGGATTTATTGCTAATTAACCCTAGAATTACTGTATAACTGATTTAATTGCTACATTTCTTTTGCTACAAGAGCAAGAAACACTCTTGAAAATACCTTCTGCATTCTTGGGCAAGTCTCTGTTAAAATTCAAATAATTACTGTTCAAGTGGCATGAGTGATCTTTCTAATTTTTAATTCCTAGCATTTTTAATACCCTAGCATTGCCTCTCTTTTAACAGTTAATTATTTTCATAATGAGCTATGAATGCCACATATGTTAGGAACAAAATAAAAACAATGACCTGACAGAGGGGGGAAAAGCTTCCCCTTCCAAACCTGGAGAGGGCACAGAGGTAGCTTTGGATTTACAGCTGTGGGTTGATGATGTAAAGGGAGGCTTTGCATTCCTGCCTGCCTCTTCCAAGTGTTTGCCCTTGTGGTGGTGCCCCCACTTCACTTCCCTCCCGGAAKGTGCCACTGGAGGTGGGACAGGGTTTTTTCATTCACTGCAGCCACCTCAGCACTGGGAGCCTGCACAGCCCCTGTTGGTCTCTGCTCCTGCAGGAGCCTCTGCTGGGGCTCCTGGGTCGGGAATTCCGTGGCCAGTCCTGCTCTGGAATAAGCTCCTCAGCTGGCTCTGGGAATGCAGAGTAGGAAGCTTCAAACCAGGGATACCTGCAGAGTGAAATCAAGAGTTTTCCTGTCAGGATATCCTGTAGCTTCCTTCCATGYCTGACAACTGATTTTGGTGATTTTTGGAATTATCTGCTCATCCTGGGGCAACRCAGAGTCTCTGGCAGCTGAATCCACTTTCAGCTGGTGGTTCTACCTGCAAATACCTCACCTTGGCAGTGTTCCCAGAGGAACWCTGGAATATTTTCCCTTCAGCTCAAGAGTTCATTTCTACCCAAACATTTCACGCAGTCCTAGGAGAGAGTAAATGTTTCCCTTCCACAAACCAGTGCCAGCTGCCAGTGAAAACTGATTTTCTACCTCCTGATACCCTCAGCTCAAGGTCCAGAGGACATGCAGGGATCCTCCCACAGACTGGCTGTGACACTCTTCCACATCCAAACAGCTCCACTTGCTCCCAGCTCTGCCAGTTCATTCTTAAAAAACGCCACTGAAGGTTTCACCGTGCTTCACTTTCCCTTTTGCACTCCAGAGCTCCACATCAGTACAAGTTTTTGGTTACAACAGTATACATTGAGCTGGATTTGAGGTTTGGGGTGTTTTTATTACAAAGAAACAGGGAAGTGTATTTATGGAAAATAGTGTGGGTTTGATCAATAGTAAGAATTGGAAGTTTTCCATCTCTTTTGTGCAAGATTGCAGGAAATAACAGCAATGGCAGAGCGAGATGTTTCCTACCTGTGAGCCCAGAGGAGACAACCTAAACTACCACCCTCCGGTCCCTGGGGAGCCGGAATGCCTTCGGGGCAAAGCTCAGCATCGATCACACTGAAGACACCACCTCCACCCGCACGTATCTTAAACCTTTTYAAACAAAGTAAATGTAACCCAGCACCTACGGGCGCACCTGGCTCTTGGAAATTGTTTCCAGTTTCTACTCCCGAGTCTGGACAATTTGCAGCCCATTGTGGGGGTGTGGGCTTCCCTCGCATCCCTGACAAGTCTCACATCCTCCCTCAATCTCCTGCTGCTTTTCAAACGAGGGAGTTTGAAACGAGTGAGTGAGCCCCGTCTTGAAAAAAAAAACGGCAGTAGAGTAATCCCCAACCATGTGATGTTTAACGATGGCAGTGCTGGTTCCTGCCCTTGGGACAGASTGGGAATGAGAGGCTGGAGAGCAGCACCCTGGGAAGGGCCCTGGGGGTCCTGGTCAGTGCCAAGTTGGATCTGAGTCACTGCTGGGTCCTGGCAGCCCAAAGGGCCACCCTGTCTGGGGGCACACAGGCCCCAGGGAGGGATTGTCCCACTCCTGCTCTGCCGGGGCAGCCTACCTCCAGCTGTTGGGGGCACTTTGGGCACCACAAGACTCAGAAGAGACCCAAAGCTGTTGGAGAGTGCGCCAGAGGAAAGGGGACACGGAGCTGGGGGAAAGGGGCTGAGGAGGCAGCTGAGGGCACTTGGCTGGTTCAGCTGGAGCCCAAGTAAGACTGAGGGGAGGCTCCTCGGGGGCTGCAAGCTCTCCCCAGGGCAGGACAGGGGCAGGGGGCTGAGCTCTGCTCTGGGACAGGGACAGGGAGCCACAGAGGCTGGAGCTGGGCCAGGCCTTGGCACTGGAGCTCAGGGCAAGGTTCCTGCCCCGCCGAGGCTGCTGGCATGCGCGGCAGGCTCCCCAGGGAATGTGCCAAGGGCTGCCAAGAGCTTCCAGGAGCTCCCCAGGGGTGCCTCAGGGTGGGGGTGTTGGGGTGGCTGGGCAGGGAACAGGACCTGCAGTGATGATCCCTGTGGGTCCTTTCCCAGCTTCAGGATATTCACAGGATTCTAAGTACTGTCAGCTGGGGGACTGGAGGGAACCTGTTATTGGACACAGAACCAGAGTTTGATGTCAGACCAGAGTCGGTGGCCGGAGAGAGTGGACACACTGCTGTGGACACCCCTGCTGTAGTTGCCGGACACTGGATCCCTTCCAACTGCTGCTCCAAGCAGGAATTCTTAGCAAAAAGCTAATACATCATTTAATTAAAGGAAAATTGATTCTCTGACTTGCTTTGGGAACGGAGGCTGCCTTGTGGTGTTTCTCAGCATGTGGATACTGGGAATTGAATGGCGAAGGAACACAGCAAGCTGGAAATTCAGGGGTGAATTTTGGGTGGTGTCTCATTCCAAAGCTGGGGTTCCCAGGTGGCTGTTCCTCGGCAGACCACCTCTCCTGGCCGGTACCACAGCCGGGAATTTGCCACTGCAAGCTGCAGTAGGTGCTGGTTTAACACGCTTTCCTGAACAAACTTTTCATTGCTTTGTTTTCACTCCAGTTCCTCGTGTGCGATTTTCCCCTTTTTTTTTTTTGTTTTTTTTTTTTGTGTGTGTGTGTGTGTTTTTGTGTATTTTTGTTGCTATTGTTGGGTGTTTTTGAGAGGTTTTTTTTTAGAATGCTTCTGTTGCACGGAACGAACCCCGAGCCCCCCGGGGGCAGCCCCAGGGCGAGGGCCGGTTCTCCGCGGGGGTCGGGCGGGTCCGCGGCCCGGGGCGCGGGGGCGGGGCCGGGGGGCGCGGGGCCGCCAGTGCGGCGGGGGCGGGCGCGGGGGAAGATGCCCAAAGCGCGCTGCCCGGGACACCGGGGGGCCCCGCGGCGCTCGGCGCTGGGGTAAGGCCGGGACCGGGGGGTTCGCCGGGGGGAGCGGGGCTGGGACGGGGGGGGGCAACCACGCGGGGGCGGCGGGGGGAGGGGACTAATATGCGGGCGGAGGGATCCGGGCGCGGCCGGGCGGTGGGGAGCGAGGCTCGGTGGGTGGCAGGGGCGGGCGGAGGGACGGCGCGCACCGGACGGCGGCAGCGGGGCCAGGGCCGGGACCGGCGCGGAGCGCAGCGGGAGCGGGACGAGCCGGGCCGCGGCGGCCGCCTCCACGGGGGCAGCGGGAGCGCGGGAAGGGCCGCGGCGGCAGGAGAGCGCGGCGGCCGGGAGGAGCCGGAGCCGGCGGAGGCGGCCGGAGCCAGGCGGGAAGCGGGCCGGGAGGAGCCGCCATGGAGCGGGAAGAGGTGGGAGCGCTCGGCGGGGCCGCCCCGGGCGCGGGGGGCCGGGCCGGGGCTGCAGCCACAGGTGGAGGGGAAGGGAGCGGGGAGCTGGCCCGGGGCGGCCGCGGGGGCTCGGGGATGCTCGGCCCCCCTCAGAGATCGGGGAGCGCCGTGAGGAGCCCCCGCGTCCCCTCAGAGCGGCTCCTGCCCTGCGGACACTCGCGGTTCTTTATTCTCGAAGGAGCAGCGCGGGGGGTGCTCCTCCTTCCTCGGGGCTCGCTCCGCTGCCTTTTGGGTGTRCTCGGGGATTGTGGGGAGGGAGCCCGGGCTGCTCGCGGCGCTGGCCCCGGGGCGGGTCGGGATGCGCCTTGCCGGGAGTGTGGCTGCGGGGGGAGCCCATGGCCCGGGAGCTGGAGGGGTTCTATTTATAGCCCTGCATGGCTCATACGGCTGTAGGTGGCCATATGGATCCTCCCCGCACCCACGAGGCACCCGCGGGCTGAGGTGTGAAACTCGGGTCCAGCGGGAGCTGGGAACGCAGCAGGAGCTGTCCCTGTGTCCTCACCTGGCCCTGCCTGTCGGGAAAATCCAAACCCTCAACTTCTGCCTCTGACACAGGATCCTYMCAGCRCGGTTTGGGTTGGGAGGGACSTTAAAGCCCATCTCATCCCACCCCCTGCCGTGGGGCAGGGACACCTTCCACTGGACCAGGTGGCTCCCAGCCCCGTCCAACCTGGCCTTGAACRCTTCCAGGGATGGGACARACACAGCTTTAGCTTCAGGTTTCATTTTTAGAATCAGGTTATGGTTGTGAGAAAAGGGGAGTGAACCAGAAAGTGCCATCCTCGAGAACGTGAAGCTGATTCTGCTGCTGTAGCTCGGAGGCTGAGGGCAGGATGAGACCACCAGCAGCAGCTGAAAGCTTCAGAGATTCTGTTTTTCCCAGAACTTGTTTGTTAAGTTGCAGTGTCGGAGATGAACTCTAAAAAAAGGGGAAGAGAGGATAAGTAGCATATTTTTATTCCCAAATTATGATGGGTTTTCCCTTTGTATCAATTTGGACAGAGATCAAAGGTAGAATAGAGCTTTGTTGCGCTAATTTTTGGTTTCTGTTGCATTTTGCATTACCTCAGAGTGGCAAATACAGGTGTGGCAGTTCAGTAATACCTGTGAGAGTTCTGCCTATTGTTTACCTGGGTGATTGTTCTGTCCAGCTCCCAGGCACGTACAGATGCAGGGAGGGTTTGTGGAAAACCCCCTGTGAGATGTGTGTGAGCCAGTCTCTGGCTGGAAATTCCATCTTTCTCCAGGTCTGAGTACCTGGGCAGGTTTTTACAGCCAGTCCTCGAACCTCATCCTTAGGAGGGTTTCTGGCTGAGAGGGTGGGACCTGTGGGCAGGAGAAGTGCAGGGGTGGAGGWTTTAAGGAAGAAAATCGTGTCAGGGATTTTGTCCAAGTGGCAGGTTGTCTTTGAGAGAGTTCTGGCTCTCTTCAAACTCRGGGTTCTCACATGGGGGAAGGAGAATTTAGTGCTGCTTTGTGGGGCTTTTTTTCTTCAGAGTGTTTTTCTCCTGAAGGTTTGATGACCAATTGTCAGAAATTTGGGATCGTTGTTCGTCTCTGCTTCAGGATGTTGACATCACTGTGCTGGGAAACTTCACACTCTTGTGTGAAACTTATTTTGTTGAGAACTCCTTACCTTTGCAGCACAAATGTAAGAAGTTGGAAGGGAATGTTTTTAACACTCCTCCAAGGATATTTTGATCAGTACAGTCTTTTCCAAAAAAAATTGTGGAGCAAAATGCTTTCACTGAGTCTGTGCTTTGCTTTTCCTCTGTTGCTCTGGTTTGCCTGCAGGRAAACTCATCATTTCTCACATGAGAAGGAAACAGCCTCAAGTTGCACCAGGGGACATWTAGGTTGGGTATTAGTGAGATTTTTTTCATGGAAAGRGTTAYAAAGGATTAGAACAGGCTGCCCAGGGCAGTGGTGGCATCATCRTCCCTGGAAATATTAAAAAAAACATGTGGATGTGACACTCGGGACATGGTTCAATGGTGAACATGGTGGTGGTGCTGGGGTGAYAGTTGGATCTGATGATCTTAAAGGTCTTTTCCATCCTTACAATTCCATGATGCCTGAATTGAGCCCTGCAAAATCATCTGGTTGTAATTTTGTTTRTCCTGAGCTCTTCTTTAGGGATGTGATGCTTCTGGAAATTCAGGAGATTTTATGTGTCTCCAAGTGCTTTGTTTGGGGGTTTTTTGGKGGATTTATTTTTGGTATGGTTGGAGTCCAAGTTGCTGAACAAAGACCCCCCTGTTGCCCTGTGGCATCATCCCTTGGGGACATCATCCCTTGGGGACATCATCCCTTGGGACAGCCCCACAGGGACAGCCCCACAGGTCAGGTCCCGAGGCTGCTCCCTGGGGTGGGGCTGTGGCTCTGTAGGGGTGTGGGGTGGTGTGTGGCAGCCGGAGGTGTCACCCCCCTGGCCTGGTGTGGTTTTCATGGCCGTGCCAGCCCGTCCCAGGATGGCCCAGCTGAGTGTGGSACCCCGGGGCAGGGCTTGGTGTGGATGCTGCATCCAGGGGTGCCGTGGGCATGCTGTGACAGAGGTGCTGGCAGTGGTGGTTGTGCAGTGTTTTGGGGTCCCCATCTCCCTGTGAGGACATCGGGAGCTCCTGCAGCTCTCCAGGAGCCCCTGCTGCCGGGATTTGCCTGGAGCAGAGCTGGGGAGAGGAGTGAGGGAGGGAGCACGATGGAAAGCAAGAAGGAGAATCATTTTGTGTTCGTCCCTTGCCCCCTCCAGCGAGGACACAAGGCTCTGAGTGTCTGCTTTCAGTGACCCGTTTTCCCTGGGCTGTTCCTGCCTCCATTCCTTCCAGAGGCAGGCGGTGGCTGGGTTTGCTCAGTGTTTTTTGGTGGTTTTTTTTTGTTTTTTTGCCTTTTGTCCCTTGCTTCCCAAGTTGTGCAGATCCTGTGCAGGCTAAATGGGAGAGCGGAGGGGAGGAGACTGTGATGAGGGAGGAGGGGAGAGGGCCTGGGCAGCCGCTCTCTCCTTAAGGRTATAAGGCAGGAAACAAAGGGTGAGCTGCGCATGGAGAGCAGGGGCACCTGGCGGGCCTGGCCCTTCAATGGGCTGCCCCGAACGCGGCTTAATCTGCCCGGAAAAGTCTGGGAATGAGAGCCGGGGGTGGCTGCGGTGGCTCCCGGCAGCCAGGTCTGTTTTGTTAGCGGGAGCCAGGCGGCCCAAGCGAATAAAGCCCCGGAGCTGGTGATGGACGAGCGTGGCAAATCCTTTGCAAGTTGTAAACTCCTTTGCAACTCGGCCGTGTCCTTGCCTTTCACACAGGGAACTGTGGCACGGCCTCATTCGGGAGCCCGGGATCAATCCGGGCTCTCAGCGTCACTGCCTGGGGGGTGTTACAGAGCAGAGGTTGGGCTTTGCAGCTTTGTACCAAAATGTCTCGTTTCTGGGCCTCTTTGTGCAAAACCAGGAGTGCAGGAGGAGCAGAAGGAGGCAAATTCTGTATTTTGTGATAGTTAAAGTCACAACAGGGCTCAGGGCTCTGTGCTATTGAGGGATTTTCTGTGTGTCCTGGTGTGCATCAGGAATCCCWCGCAAGTTTTGGGTTCCTCTGGCTCCCCCCACACCTCTGACCCTCCCAGGTGTGTGTAGGTGCCCCAATGTCCTGCATGGTCCTGCCAGAGGGTCCCCAGGAGCTCCAGGGCACCCCATCCCTTCCTTTCTCAGTTCACTGTCACCTTTTGCTCATAGCTTTGCTCCCTGGTCTGCTGTTGTCCCAGGGAGCCTGGGGATGATCCTGCCTTTTGCAAGACCTAATCAGAATAAAAGTTTTTCTTCTGAACATTTCAGTGCTTTTCCTTTGGGCCAAGCTTCCCCAGGAAGAGACAGGACTCTCAGTCATTTCAGGTGGGTTTTTTGAGACTCTGAGCAGCTTTTCAGTTCTTCCTTGCAAAGTGACCACAGCACATAATAAACACACAGAGATGAAGGGCTCTGTTCGCTTAAAATCCTGTCTTTGACTGTACTGACTGTTCTGGAAGTTACTCTGCACTTTAATGCATTATTTTTAAACCTGCTAAGACACTAAACCCTAAATTAGAGCAGCAGATCTTGGAAGAGGAAGCAGTGCCATGTTCTTCATGTAGCAGGAGTTTTTCTTCCTGGCTTCACTGGCAGCGACAGCTCTGCCCTAAGCTGCTGGAGTTGGTTATTCCTCTCTCTGGATTGAGGCAAATAACTCCCTTTAGAGTTTGAAAAAGTTATCCATGAATTTGGGGCTGGACACAGCCTCTGTTCCTTGGACCTACTCTGTGTTGTGTCCTGGCCCAAGTGCAGCTCCACAGGGAGCTGGTCCAGCTGAGGAATAACCAGTGGGGAGTGTTTCCTCCTCCTCCCCTGCCCTCCAAAGATGGATTATTTTCCTCAGCTGGTTCATTTGCATGAGCACTGGGCTGTGTGAGCAGTGGTGGTGGCAGGGAGGAGATCCAGGCAGGATAAGCAGCTTGGGAGCAGTTGGAGCCAGGAGCTTCCTCAGCAGATGCTGTGTGGGATCACCACAACCTTTCAGTCTTAACTCATTCGAGAGACTTTTTCTAATTTCAGTTTTACTGTAATTTATATTAAATTGATCTCAGTTTTTGGAGACCTTTTAATACTTCGGTACTTTCTGGGTTTGGGTTTTTTTAATCTATTTTTTTCATGCAYAGCCTGACTTAACCTAATTGCTTTGTCACTGTCCTATACCAGAAATTCTCTGCTTATGCTGGTTTTCCCCTAATAAAGCTTCAGGGCAGGAGACAATATGTGAATATTGACTTTTCCTTTTGTTTTGTTTTGTTGTTGTTAAGACCTTGGTAAGGTTATCAGTATCYCACCAGTGTGAGATAAGGTGGTAACTGGCATTTTTGGTCTTAAAATGCCTTCTAGCCCATTAACCTGTGATAGTGGGATGAGTATACAGGGAGTGAGCTTCTCCTGGATGTGAACTAGGATTGAATATGCAAGTTGCAAAGTGGAGAAAACCAGAAGTGAGAGTAGTTGACAGAATGAAGAGCTGTTGTTCTGATGCTCAGTGAGAAGGTGAACAATAATTGGTGCTTATTGTCTTTACAGTCCTACACTGCAGCCATAACACAGTGACTTATTTTTGCTTTAGGAATAAAAAAATAGCTTATGTTGGATTATTAAAAAAAAAAAAAAAAAAAAAAAAAAAAAAAAAAAAAAAAMMACAAAACCCMAAAAACCCCCAAAGAAAACATCAGTAAAGGTTTGGAATAATTTGTGCCTGCTCTCCAGGTTGAGTCTTAGTGGAAACCCAGGTGTTACAGAAGAATCCCTCTTCCCTTTTGCCATTAATGGAAAGTTTTTTGAGGTTTTGATATTTATCTTTGCATCACTTTGGATTGTTTGTTTTGCAGCTTGTCAGTAGTTAACTTCTGGTTTTCTCTTTTTCTGAAGTCTTCAGAATGTTACAAAAGACATAGAATCAAACCTGAATGTGCTGTTCAAGGGGCAGGGAGAGGAGACAAGGAGCATTTTTGGTGCTGGTCAAATGCAACTGTCCTGGGAGAAGAAATTATACTTGAAAATGCATTTACTATGAGAGACAGCTGAATGAAAAGTGCATCTGTGCTGAGATCTCCCTAGATGGTTATTGTGTGCCTTATGCTACATTTGTTTATCTGATCTGAATCTTCCTCTTGACATACAAAACCATTTTAACTTAATTTGTGTGTTCCACATGAGAAGCAGTCAATATGAAAACATTTTAGAGTCGAACGACAGCTCCATTCTGGAAAGTCCAGCATGTGTTTTTCAGCATGGCAAYAAAAATTCTCCCTGCTGAGTTGCAGAGGAGGTGCAGAGGGTGGAGGTGTCCCCGGGGGTGGACACCTGGTGTGTTTTTTGCAGCCCCAGTGGGAAGAAGTTCCGCAGCAAGCCGCAGCTGGCGCGGTACCTGGGCAGCTCCATGGACCTGGGCACCTTCGACTTCCGCACCGGGAAGATGCTGATGAACAAAATGAACAAGAACAGGCAGAGGATGCGCTACGACTGCTCCAACCAGGCCAAAGTAAGAGTGAGAGGCACTGCTGCTCCCCCTCCCTACTGAGGAACTGCCAGAGCAGCCTGGGAGAGAGGGAGAATGCAGCAGTTCATAGCTGGAGTGTGAATTGGAGCTGTGTCAGAGCAGCTCTGCTGGTGGGGGTTGGACAAATGCTGCTCCCAGGGGGTTGGTGCTGGGGAGGAGAGTTGTGTCACTGCTCAGTCTTCTGTGGAGGAGGGCAGGGAAGAGACTGTCACCTTCCTCAGTTCCCAGCACAAGAAAGGCATTGCCCTGTGGGAATGAGTGCAGAGGAGCCCCTCTGCTCTGGAGCCAGCCTGGCACAGCTGGGCCTGCTCACCTGGACAGGAGAAGGCTCCAGGGAGAGCTCAGAGCCCCTTGCAGGGCCTGAAGGGGCTCCAGGAGAGCTGCACAGGGACTGGGGACAAGGCCTGCAGGGACAGGACCCAGGGAATGGCTCCCACTGCCASAGGGCAGGGCTGGATGGGATCTTGGGAATCAGGAATTGTTCCCTGGCAGGGTGGGCAGGCCCTGGCACAGGGTGCCCAGAGCAGCTGGGGCTGCCCCTGSATCCCTGGCAGTGCCCAAGGCCAGGCTGGGCAGGGCTTGGAGCAGCCTGGGACGGTGGGAGGTGTCCCTGCCTGTGGCAGAGGTGGCACTGGATGGGCTCTGAGGTCCCTTCCAATCTAAACCATTCCCAGATTCTGTGATCCCCCTCCCTGGAGTGTGAGCTCACCTCCTYCAGCACAATCTGCTCCAGAGCCCCACATTTCCTGGAGCTGTGCAGCAGCTCTGCCCTGCCCTTGCCTTTGGTTTGAGAGGAGAGSAGGGATTTGGGTCCACAGGGATGAGGAGGTGCTGCAGCTCCTGCCAGTGCTGTGCTGCTGCCCCAGCTTTGGCACTGATGGAAGAGGAGGTGGCATTTGGGGCAAAAGCTGAGAGGGAGGAGGACTGTGAGGCCTATTTGTAGAACAAAATAAAAGATTCTCTAGCTGCTAATTCAGGTTGTTGAGGTGTCAGGATGGCAGTGACAGGCTCCCTGYCTGGATTGATTGTCCCAAGTCATTGCTAAGGGTCTTCATCAGATGCTAAAATCTTTCCCAGAACCCAACAGCTGCTGTGAATGCACCTAAACACTGAATRTGGAAAAGGCACAATGCTCATTTTTKAAATACATCAGCCAGTCAAGGATCATCATCACGAGAGTGCTGGGAACATTTCTTACAGTCCTGGTGCTGCAGGGATATTTTGAGACCTGCCTTGAGGCAGAGAGCAGCAGCTCACACACCTCTCAGRCTAAAAATTCTGCCCAAAACTCTCAATTAATGTACAAATGTTATCACTGGCTTCTGAAAGGATTAGCACCCAGATGGTTCAGAATTATATTTGTCCTGAATACATCTTTTCTACATCTCATGAATAAATCTGTGAAGCAGACACAGTGTTTGCATCCCTGAGAACAAAGCGTGTCCTACAGCCATTCCAAGAGTTGTGTGTTGGATTTTGGGAATGAGGAACAGCCTTCCTATGCTTCCCCTACAGAAAATGCAGGCATGTAGTGCAAAACTGATTATGAGCTTCMTTTAAAAGCTGAGCTTTGTTCAGAACCAAAGGTAAAAAAAGGGATTCAGCTTTCAGTGGTGTTGATTTGTTTATTGGTCACAACTGGATTTAGAAGGAATGGTTTGGAGTAGTTTCTGGATTCAGAAACCAGCCTAAATCCTTGCTTGTAATTTTTTATTTGTTACAAATATTGTGTTGTAATCTTCTCTTTTAATGATTACACATGGTTTGTTCTGACTCCTAAAATCATTAAAAATGGGAGTAAAACTGATGTGTGTGAACTCACATGGGAGGAGGCTGCTATGTTAAACAGAATGAGTGGAAAACTTTGATAGGTCTGAGGCAAGATTTGAATTTAGTTATGTATTTTTAGCAGCCTAACTTGTATAACTTGAGATTAGACAAGATTTGAAGCCCAGGAGCTGTTCCCTGCTGCCCTTCTTTGTGGCTGTAGTAGCATTTTAGCAAACTGAAAACATTTTTGTGGGTTTTTCCTTTTCTTTTTGTGTGAAACAGGGCAAGCCTGATTTGAACACAGCCCTGCCTGTGAGACAGACAGCTTCTATCTTCAAACAGCCTGTCACCAAGATCACAAACCACCCCAGCAACAAGGTGAAGAGTGACCCCCAGAAAGCTGTGGACCAGCCCAGACAGGTAAGGCTGAGAAACTCCTGGATTTGCTACTGGGAGGATCCCAAAATAATCTGCTTTAATTTTGTGATGCTGAACAAATACTCCCTGGCAATTCCTGATCTCTGGCATTTCAGAATSTAGAAAAATCTGATGTTTCAGAGGCAGTGGCTTGCAGTGCTCCCAGCTCTTAAAATCAGAACAAATCCCATTCCCAATCTCTAGTTATGGACTCTGCACACTGGGATTTACAAACTCCAGCCTTTGGTTAGATCCCAGTTCTGCTGTAGCTAAACCTGAATTTTCTTCATGCTGAAATTAAGTATTTACAAAATTAYTCAGACATTGTAACCACTTCCGAGGACACTTGGGTTTAGAATCACTGTCAAATGTTGCAGTTGTGTTAGAATTCCATGTTCCATTAAATCCATGTTCTATTAAATCCTTGTTCCTGCAGGGATCACATCCACTGTGGTGTTTGTTGCAGTGCAAGGGACTGTACRTTAGTAGGAGTAAACTCTGCCAGTATAAGATCATAAATTCACTTAGAATGTTGTTGTTAATACAAAATAAAAGTGTTTTCCTTACCATAATGTGTCTTTGCAAGCAACAGAACACACCAAAATTAAAGGAAAGGGTGCTCAGGACAAGGGAGGTAAAATGAGCTGTACCTGTTGGAACACTGAAAACCTTTACAGAAAACTTCAAAAACCACTCTTTGAAGGCAGATTTTAAGAATTTAATAAACCCAGTTCAACTAGAACCTCCAGGTGTGAGATAGAACTTATCTKAAATGGATTTTTTTKGGGCGATTGGGGTSGGGTTTTTTTTGTTTTTTTAGCAGGTTGGCAGGGTCTTACCAYGGTTTTCTGAGGAAGCAGATCCTGTATGTTCACAGTGTTGTTGCTATTCCTGCAGCTTTTATAGTTAAGGCAATAAAAGAGAACACTAAAGACAAATGCCCTCTTCCAGTTCTGAGCTGGATTTGTGTTCCTGTTTAAGATACTTTACTGGATTGCAGAATATTTTGACTTTTTCTCAGCAGACTCCAGATTTCTGCAAAATTTGAAAGCAATACCAAGTCCCATCATGCACTGGCTTAAAAATCCCAGAATTCTTGGGAGCTGGAAGGGGTCTTAAAGATGATCCCATTCCACCCTCCCACCATGGGTAGGGACACTTTGCACTATCCCAGGTTGCTCCAAACCCCATCCAGCCTGGTTTTGGACAATTCCAGGGCTGGGGCAGCCTCAGCTTTTCTGGGTACCAAAAAAAAGAAAAAAAACCCAAAAAAACCCCAGCTATTTGAAAGGCTAAGGAATATCCAGCCTGTGTGTGGGCTGTGACTGCCTCATTCCCCTTTTTGGAAAAGTCATGTGTGGTCACTTGCACTTGGATTGTGACAGGCAGGAAAAAGGGGTGGGATATGCATGGACTGTTTGAGATGAATTCTTCATTTCTCAAAACCTTGATAAAAATGTGTTTTTTGCAAGATAGTTGATCATCCAACTGTGCATTTCTATCCTTCTGATATCTCTCCTGCACCAGGTGCAGAGTTAAAGGTGTATCAGGGTGATGTATTTGAATTTCTACCACACCACACATTCAGCCTTTTAAGCCTGGGGAGAGCCTGTGACTCAAAATCTGGTAAAGGACCAAASAGAAGGAAGAAAATAAGACTTTACCTTGAATACAGTTCTTGCATTCCTTAACTTTCTGTGGGATACATAGGAGAGAAATAGGGTGCAAACAAGGCTGTCTCACACTGTGGGCTTGCAGCTGAAAGTCAGCAAGCCTGGCCTTGCTGCTGCAGCTCAGAACAGTGAAAGTTCCAGGCCCTGGAAGAAAAGAGTTTTCCAAGGCAGCAAACTGGGAGAGAGGAGTTGTGGGGCTGTGCTGGAACCCTGGTTACTGAGAATTTCAGACTTTCTGTGCTGACAGGCACTGACCCCCGGGAGAACACTGCATTGACCTGAGGCTGTGGAGAAGCTTCCAAAACTGAATGGTAGAAGTGGGATTGTGGGTGTGGAGTTTGAATAGAAGTGTGTGATATCACAGGGTGGGAAACTTGGAGTTGAAGGTTTTAGAATACAGTAATAGATATAAAGCAAGATGGAGGTTTTAGGATGGAGGCTGGTCCTTCTTCATCACCTTCTTCTTCTTCTTCACCTTCTTCTTCACCTTCTTCTCCATGGGTTTGGGTGGTTTTGTGCACTTGGATAAAAAAGTCCACATTATGAGCCATGGGTTGGTTGTTAATTGGGTAAAAAGTAAAAATAATTTAGGTGTCATTTCTTAATTGGATAGTATATCCTTAAAAGGCTTTTAGAGAGAGAGATGGGGCTCCATTTTTAGTTTGTTGGGGTGAAGTGCTGCAGAACTCAGGGTTTGTGAGACTGTGACAGAGATAAGAACTAATAAACATCTGAGTCCCAACAAGAAATACCATCTCACACATTTAATCCCAACCCTGGCAAAAAGAAGTTAAGACTCRACAGGGCTGATTGGCTGTGAGGATTGTTCCTGCTGTTGGAGGTGGCAGATCCATCCCTTCTGTGGTAAATCCACATTCAGGTGTCCTCAGCCCTGCTGTTCCCTGTCTGCACAGGAAGCAGGGATTTTGTGGAGCTGTCAGTTCCACTCCTGGTTGTGCCAGTAAGCACCAATAACCACCTGCTTTGACTGCAGCTCTTCTGGGAGAAGAAGTTGAGTGGCCTGAATGCCTTTGACATTGCAGAGGAGCTGGTGAAGACAATGGACCTTCCCAAGGGGCTGCAAGGTAATCAGAGGGTGCCCTTCACTCAGGGCTGGCATTTGGCACCTGGCAGGAGGGAGTGAAGGTGCTGGGGGTGAGCTCCCTGTTCCCAGAGCCTGGCAGGGCTGTGGCCATTCCTGCTGCAGCAGGGGCTGTGCTGCTTGCCTGGGCTCCCAGTGCCCTTTGTTCTGAGGGGACACTGAAGCAAAGCTTCTCAGTCATTTGAGGGATTCATTTTCCAGAAACAGCAGAGCATCCCAGATTGCTATTTGGGTTTGGGTTGCAAGGGACCTTGAAGCTCATCCCATTCCACCCCTGCCATGGCAGGGACACCTCCCACTGTCCCAGGCTGCTCCAAGCCCTGYCCAGCCTGGCCTTGGGCACTGCCAGGGATCCAGGGGCAGCCCCAGCTGCTCTGGGCACCCTGTGCCAGGGCCTGCCCACCCTSMCAGGGAACAATTCCTGATTCCCAAKMTCCCATCCAGCCCTGCCCTSTGGCAGTGGGAGCCATTCCCTGGGTCCTGTCCCTGCAG
Source organism: Sporophila hypoxantha (assembly GCA_002167245.1). Classification (NCBI taxonomy): domain Eukaryota; kingdom Metazoa; phylum Chordata; class Aves; order Passeriformes; family Thraupidae; genus Sporophila; species Sporophila hypoxantha. The sequence goes on from NDFG01000022.1 coordinate 1,447,993, forward strand.
GCCTTGTCCCCAGTCCCTGTGCAGCTCTCCTGGAGCCCCTTCAGGCCCTGCMAGGGGCTCTGAGCTCTCCCTGGAGCCTTCTCCTGTCCAGGTGAGCAGGCCCAGCTCTCTGAGCCTTGTTCAAGCAGAGTGGAAACCTCTTCCTTTCTCAGTTTGGTGATTTTTAGTATCTTTTTGGTTCTAACAATGAGGACCTGCTCTAAGTTTCAATACCCTCAGAGAGCTGCAAAGGTGCTGTTAGAAGCATTTAGGTCTGAGATTTATRTCGTGTGAGCTTTCCAACTGACAGCCTGTGCTTTGCCATTAAAATTTAATTCCCATTGTCCTGATTTCCTGCTCCCTGCCTGGGGCAGTGCTGCTCATGGATTTCCCTCCCCCTTGCAGGGGTTGGCCCTGGCTGCACGGATGAGACTCTGCTCTCTGCCATCGCCAGTGCCCTGCACACCAGCACCATGCCCATCACTGGGCAGCTCTCTGCAGCTGTGGAGAAGAACCCTGGGGTCTGGCTCAACACCTCCCAGCCTCTCTGCAAAGCCTTCATGGTGACAGATGAAGATATCAGGTAGGAGCTGGAAATAGCACTTGCTGTTCTGGAACAAGGTTCCTTGTGCTCAAACAGTGCTTTGCTTTTCTTTCTGAATGTCTGATGGAACACTGTGCCTTGGGAATTTATTGGAATGGCTCTCTAGCAAGAGAGTAGACAAAAGTAGTTACATTAAGCTCTGTCATGTGCTTAAAGCCCACTGGTTTTTATTTTGGCCATGCTCAGTTACTCTGCAGTTTCAGGCTCATGTTTRTTTTTCATGTCAAGTTTCCTTTTATTACAAAAGTAAGTTTGGGGGGCCTCTGAGCAGAGATGGCATTGGAGAAATCCTGTACAAGGAGATTGCATTCTCTTCACCTTCCTCTGTGTCTGTAAATGAATTAAATAAAATTTATGGATTGAGCAAACCCAAGCCATGCCTGCTGTGGTGACAGGGAACAAGGATGCAGCTGATTCTGCTATAGGTTGCTGTAGTAATTAAATATTGTTAAATCAGGATTGGTCAAACTCAGCTTTAAGCTTTTGATGGAGAACTGACTATACCAAAGGCCTGCAGCATGCAATTTGCATTCATTAAGTGTTTAAAGGCAATCCTTGCTTTGRCTGCTTGATAAATCTTTTGGAATTRCAGGATGATTTTTCTGGGCTTGATTGAGACATAAATGGCCAGGAAAAAGAGTCTGTTTGTCACTTTGAAGTCCTGTGGCTGAGCTGAAATAGGAGCCCCATGAGCCACTGGTTGTTGATCACTTCTTTGCTGTGCTTTGACTTCTTAGGGTTGGGACTCAAAAGGAAAATGAGCAGAAAGAAATGGCCTGAAACTTAATTTTCTCCTGTCACATTTTGAAAGTCTGTGCAGGGTAGGCTGACTTGTTAGATATTAGTAGTAGGAGTTAAAAATCAGCATGAGGCTAAAAMAAAGGTCAGCTGCTAAGTTAGCCAAATTTCAGCCAGAAATCAACAGGTCYAGGACACATAATATAAATACTGGACAAATTCTTAAAATGATTTTCATCTTCACTCAGAGTTCAATGCCAGGTGGGGTTTTTTGGGTGATCTTATTTTTTGTTATACAATGGAGTTCTTAGAGGGCTTTTCCAGTCCATGCTTTGATGTTGGAGGGATTGGAGACTCTTTTCCCTTGACAGAGGCAGCCTGGGGGCTGATGTTGGGTGTCCTTGTGTTGGGCAGGAAGCAGGAGGAGCTGGTGCAGCAGGTGAGGAAGAGGCTGGAGGAGGCCCTGATGGCTGACATGCTGGCCCACGTGGAGGAGATTGCCAGGGATGGGGAGCCTCCCTCGGAGAAAGAAGGAGCAGAGGAGGAAGGAGAAGAAGAAGAGGAGGAGGAAGAGCAGGACCATGACCAGGAGATGGAAAATGTATAGTCCAGGTGAGGTGTTAGTGCTGTGTCTCACCTTAAACACTGGGGACAGGAAGGTTTTCAGGAGGAACCTTAAATATTGATGAATCTTCACTTTTTAGCCTGGGCTTTGAAAGKTGTGTTGGCTTTGGATCAGGAATAGGGGAGGTGGGAGTGAGACCCCACCTGCAGAGCTGCCCCAGCCCTGGGCARCAGCAGCAGGAGGACGTGGAGCTGCTGCAGCCAGGCCAGAGGTGCCACGGAGATGCTGCAAGGGCTGGAGCCCCTCTGCTCCGGAGCCAGCCTGGCACAGCTGGGCCTGCTCACCTGGACAGGAGAAGGCTCCAGGGAGAGCTCAGAGCCCCTTGCAGGGCCTGAAGGGGCTCCAGGAGAGCTGCACAGGGACTGGGGACAAGGCCTGCAGGGACAGGACCCAGGGAATGGCTCCCACTGCCASAGGGCAGGGCTGGATGGGAKMTTGGGAATCAGGAATTGTTCCCTGGCAGGGTGGGCAGGCCCTGGCACAGGGTGCCCAGAGCAGCTGGGGCTGCCCCTGCATCCCTGGCAGTGCCCAAGGCCAGGCTGGACATTGGGAAGGCTGTGGAGCACCAGGAGGGACTGAGGGAGCTGGGTGGGCTCAGCCTGGAGAAAAGGAGGCTCAGGGTTCAGCCCCAGTTGTCTCAGCCTGTCTCCATAGGTAAGGTTCTCCAGCCCTAAGATCACCTTAGTGGCCTCCTCTGGAGCCTCTGAGACAAGAATCAAGAATGTRGTGGGGGRAAAAAGGGAATTTTTAGGATGAATAGCTGAGGAGCTCCTTTGAAGGGAATGAGGATTTCAGGTGGGAGGAAGATTGATTTTGTAAAGCAATCCTTRAAGCTTGAGGGTTGATTATCATGTGCAATCTGCTTGGCCTTTGGGAGATCCCATCTTTTATCTGGGCTCTTTTTTCCCATTTTCCCCTATCACCAGCAGTAGCTGTGTTTGGACAGTGAATACCTTGAATTCCTTTCTGCTACAGAGGTCTGGCAACAGGCAGGAGCCAGAACAAACTGCTGCAGGTGAAACCCAGGAGATAAAGACATAGATGTGTTAAGACACTGGGATTTCTCCTTTTAAGATACAAAAATTCTCTTTGAGTTACAAGGTCTTTGTTTTTCCTCTTTCAGGGAGTTCCATCTAAGAATTCCCAGTATAAACCCATTCAGCAGGGTCAGCACAGCCATTCACAGAGCCAAGAGTGCACCATCAGTCCAGCTGTACCCCAGAGCCTTTGGATGGACTTCAGGAAACATGGAAGCTGATGGTTCATTCACTGCAGGGGAGTTCTGCAGATGGAACTTGACTAAACTCTACTCCCCTTCCTTTTTCTACAGGGGTAGGGTGATTGGGAATGCAAAAGTGGGAGGGGATAAAGAATATCACATGGTGGGAGGGAAAATCCTAAGAACTGAATTTGCTGACTCTTTTTTTTGGTTGGTTTTTTTTTTGGGTATTACTTTTTGTGGGTCAGTGCTGGGTGATACATTTTTAAGCTTTTCTATCAAAGTACTTTTAATGACCCACAGAAACAATTTTCTCTCTAACCYAAGGGAGGGAGATGCTGTTTCACTCCTTGGCTACTCTGCTGTGGGCTACCTGTTTGTACCTGACTGTAGGGAGGTCATTTCATGTTGTGAATGGTTCATTCCATGTGTGAATTGCTGTTTCCTCACAAGACCACATTGGTCTTGGAAGTGTTTGGAAGTGTAGTCTCAGAGCTGAGCTGCCAGTGCCTCTCCCACCTGAGCTGGGGTGAGGAGGGGAAGCTGCACTCGAGGACGTGGGCTGCCAGCTCTGGGAATTTGGGTATTTGGTTATTCCACACCACAGTTTGGATCCAGAGCTCTGTGTGTCCAGACATTTGCCTCCAAGACTCTGTTCAGAATATACCCAGCCTGAGGTATATTTTACTTTGGTTTAAGTCCAGTCAGAAGGACTTTCTCAACTGGGGATGGAAGGATGACTCATTTCTGACTGATAATGAGGAAAACTTCCTCCTTTTTCTCTTCTGGTGCCAAGAACCTGCCCTCTGTTCCTCAGTGTGGAGGGAAGGGGATCCATTCCAACAGGTGTGGCTACACACCTGCTTTTGTGTGCAGTAATGTTCTGACCTCTTTAAAAAAAAAAAAAAAAAAAAGGTAAAAGGTTGATTTTTCTATAATTGATATCTAAAAAAGGAATTTAAAGCTTTTTATTAAGTATTGAATCTTTCTTATTTGCATGTGCAGTGAAGTGACCAGCATTTTGTGTCAACAATTGGACTGATGTGAAACCTGCCTTAATGTGTTTTTAAGTATTGGGCTTCACCATGGGTACCTTGATTGATCCCTCAGTCTCTTCCAGTACATCTTTGAGCATATTGGGGTAACTTGTGGCTAAAAATGGATTTCTCTGGGAAGGGGAGGAAGATGAGAGTTGATAGCTTGGGGAATGTGTTGACTGGGTTGCAGAATTATTTTAGTCTTAGGGTATCCATTGCATAACCGTGCGTGGACGTCTCGGCTGAGAGAACACTACAAAGTGGTGCATTGAATACTGTGCCACCAACCAATTGTACAAGTTGTTGGTATCCCAAAACTTGGGGAAGAAAGTAGCTCCCAGAGCCTTTATTGTGTGAGAMAGATTAGCAGGGACAGCCAGGGGCCAGGGAATGGCCTTTGGGAGTAGTGCAGCTTAGTGATCCCTGAAAAATATCCCATGCCAAAGTGATTGATCCTTTATTCACTCTTTTCTTAAAGGTCTGAAAACACAAAATTGGTTGATATTGCTCATTTGAGTACTGCAAGGAGACTGAATTGTACTTTGCTGATGCTCTGCCAGGTGCTGCTTTGGGGAGCTTTACCTGGCACTGCAGGCAGCRACCATTATTTTCCTTTCTGAACAGTCTGTTACAGTTACTACTCTGTAAATCTGTCCTCTTGTAAGTCATGGTGTTGAATTAAATGTTTCTCACAAAGAAGAGGTTCCTCTAGTCTGCCTCAAGCCCCTGCCTGAAGTTTTGTGCTCTGCCCTTTCCACTTCTGCCAGTGGAGATGCTCTGGGGGTTCAGYTGGGGGCTCCAGTCTGAGATTTGGATCTGGACATCTGGAGCCTGGCAGAGGGRARCGTGGAGGGAAACTTGTGGAAAGCAATTCAGTCTTCTGCAGAATCCTCTCCTGTGTCCCCACCAAGGGAGGGCTGCCAAGGGTGTGCCCATCTCTTGGGCAGGTTGGTGATAGAGTCACAGATTTGTTAAGGTGGGCAAAGATCTTTAAGATAATCAAGTCCAACCATCGCCCAGCACCACCACATTCACCACTAAACCCCTGTCCCCAAGTGTCACATCCACACTGCTTTTGAATGATGGCTCCACCACTGCCTTGGGCAGCCTGTGCCAGGGCTGGACAGCCCTTTCTGTGAGAAAAAACCAAAAAAATATATCCCTAATATCCAATCTAAACCTTCCTGGTGCAACTTGAGTCTATTCCCATGTGGCCCTTTGAATCTCAACYCCAGCAGTTCATATCCCACCCCAGAGGTGTCCTTGTGACCAGAGCAATCTTATTCTGACACTGGCTTTTTGAAAACCTGTTTAATATCTGGTGAAGTCTTTATCTACCTTTACTTGGATCTAAACACACCACTGAGGCACCATACCACAGGTGATTGAGATGCTGACACTCATATTTTGATGCACTGAAYATCAATTTAAATTGCTGCCAACTCTCTTGTTTCCTGCCCCCACCCCTTTCCCCGTTCAGCTCTCTTTCCTTCAGTGTACAAAGTTTATGATGTTTTCATTGATATGGAGAAGTTGCTTGTGCAAAGTGCCAAAAAAGGACCCTGGACTCCTCTCACAGCCAGGGAAAGTGAAATAACTTTACCTGCTTACCAAGGTGAGGAAACCAAGTGTTTGTTTTCACTGTCCATGATGTCTGTTTCATGTTGCTGCAATAACAACTGGATTAGTTTGTGTTATCTCAGCCCTGGMCGTGACTGACGGGCATGAAGTGYCTGCCATCATCAAATCTATCCCCAGGGTGGAGAAAGGAGCTTGTTTGAGGTACAACTTGTTAGGCATATGATTAGTAAATAATGTAATTAAGAACAATGAGTGGAATTGGGGCAACACTTACATTTCATTCATTAATATTCTCTTCAGCATAGGGTGTTGATGGCTACAGTTTTTTCCTCTCCACTCTGTTTTACAAAACTTCAAGATTTAAAGGGAATGTCATTTTCCTGCTGTTTGGGGAGTGTTATTTTTCCTGAATTCTAGCTGGATTAAATTTTGTGCAAACCATAGAATGAATTGGAATGGATATTGGTGCAGTCTGGATTTGGCCAGCAGACTCTTGGAGGTGGTTCTGCCCAGGAGAAGTTGGCTCGATTCACATCTGAAATTGAACTTGCTGAACTGGCTGTTGAGCAAGGAAAGGGAGGAGTTTTCTTGCTTGTAAACTCAGCCCAGCAGGAAGAGCAGAGTCAGGGCTGACATGGCTGGCCTCTGGGAGTGCAGGCATGTTAAACCCTGCCTGGGAGGCTCTGATGCCATGGCTGCAGTTTGGGTTGSAAAGGACCTTAAAGCTCATCCAGTGCCACCCCTGCCATGGCAGGGACACCTTCACTTGGGCACTGCCAGGGATCCAGGGGCAGCCACAGCTGCTCTGCCCACCCTCRCAGCCAGGAATCCCTTCCCAATATCCCATTAAGTTCTCATTGCTGCTCTGTGGGATGTGAATGAAGCAGGACACCTGGAAGGACTCCTGAGTCATGTGCTTTTGCCTTGCTTTAAGGAGGGACCATTCTTTGACCTGGTCCTTGGAAAGAGTGTGGGATAATGTGTTTAAAGGGGGAGGAGGCAGGAGAATGYTTAATGGAGAAAAAGGAAGTTTTTTGGTAATAACGCTCCAGTCAGGAAATCCTAGTTATTTGGGATTATGTGCATAAGAACAATCTCCAAGAGTCCAGGTGCCCATGCAAATACTTGGATGATACCACTTCTTCCCTATCACATAAAATGCATATTCCTCACTGTTGTCACTCTGAACAGGAATTTCTGCATCTGCTGGAATTGCTCCAGACTTTGGGGTCGATTGAGGATCCCAATGTTGCCTATTTTACCTTCCTGCTTTAATGAAACACAGCCATGGGAAGGTGGTGTCCTAATTCTGCAGCACAGAAAATAATGTCCTCTATGGGCTGTAGTGAGCTAAAAATTTGGATTTGTTCTCAGATTAGCAGGGATCAACTTGAATTAATGAGGGAAAACCTTTCTCCCCCTCCTCCTCAGGCTGATCCCGTGAGTAGCTGGAGTGTAGGAGAGAACAGCACAGAACAGTGTGTGCTAAATGGTATTTACAGTGACAGAACATTTGGGAGGGTGGGGAGAGAAAAACGTTTTGAACTCCAGAATGACCCACCAAATGCACTTGGAATTGTCRGGGCATTGCTCAGCAATCTCATTTAGTGTTGCTGATTCTTACCAATATCCATAACCACTGCTAACTAGCTAATAACAATAACTACTGGTAAAAAATAATATTGCCCTCCAATGGGAAAGCTTTTAGTCAATTCATTAAATAAGTCTCAGAYTGGATTTTTCTTRCCTTGCAGAGTCACCAACAGCAGCAGTTGGAGACTGCACAGAACTGGGCAATGAGTGACCTGAACAGGTTTGTCTTCAGTGGCAAAATTCAGAAAGGCTTTGCTGGAGAAATCTGGTTTCATTTGCATTTACAAATGTCAAGTTTTCTGATACATATAATCCCAGGATGGTTTGGGTCAGGAGGGACCTCAGAGCCCACCCAGTGCCAGCCCTGCCATGGCAGGGACACCTCCCACTGTCCCAGGCTGCTCCAAGCCCTGCCCAGCCTGGCCTTGGGCACTGCCAGGGATCCAGGGGCAGCCCCAGCTGCTCTGGGCACCCTGTGCCAGGGCCTGCCCACCCTGCCAGGGAACAATTCCTGATTCCCAAGATATCCATCCAGCCCTGCCCTTGGCAGTGGGAGCCATTCCCTGGGTCCTGTCCCTGCAGGCCTTGTCCCCAGTCCCTGTGCTAGCTCTCCTGGAGCCCCTTCAGGCCTGCAAGGGGCTCTGAGCTCTCCCTGGAGCCTCTTTTGTCCAGGTGAGCAGGCCCAGCTGTGCCAGGCTGGCTCCAGAGCAGAGGGGCTCCAGCCCTTGCAGCATCTCCGTGGCTCCTCTGGCCTGGCTGCAGCAGCTCCACATCCTCCTGATTGTGGATGGGGGCTCAGAGCTGGACATGGTGCTCAAGGTGGGGAATGGACCCCCAAGCTTGAGCTTCTGGGAAAAGTTGAGTCCTAAAAAGTTCCTGATGTGTGTTTGTTTGCACGATGTGTTCAGTTCCATGTCCTGGATTAGCCTGCTGGGCACATTCTGTGGGGTTTAGTGATCTGAAGGGCTGTAAAACCTGAAAGCGTGGTGTACCAGCTTTTATTTTATCATGCTTTTGTCTGATCTGCAATTAATTCTTAGCTTTCCATCAAGTTGGCTTCTCCACAACTCCAAAGTCATTACCTGACAGCTCAATTCCTCATTCATCTAATGCATGAAAAAGAGCCCTCTGCTAATGGCTTCCCCCAAGGTGCCTCTTTCATGTCCAGCTGTWGGGAGGGAGTTTCTGAGGGTGCTGTGGCAGAGAAGGGGCTGCTGGGCCTGGTGGCACTGAGGGATCACAGTGGGCCAGGCCTTGGGTGAGCTCAGCTTGTGCCTCTGCTGCAGCTGTGGCACCAGGGTGACACTGAGCCTCCTCACCTTGAGCTGTCCCCCTGTGCTGTTCCCTCAGTCAGCGACTTTGTGGGATGATTGATCTCGGGCTGAGGTCATCTTTCAAGTTCCACATCTTGTCAATCTGTCTGGCTCCACCCACATGCAGTGATTCAGCTCCTGATGTGCTGAAATATTCCCTTTAGCCTTCCCACACAGASACAGGGCTTTTTTGTGATTCTGCTCGGAGCTGCAGCACCTCTTCTGTGCTCTGCTCCAAGCCTGTGCTTTCTGTGCTTGGAGAGCTGCAGAAAGTAGAGTTTGACCTCCTAAAGAGGAGAAGAGCAGCTMTAATTGTTCTTTAAAAGTATTTTTTCCTCTAAATTTTGGATCCCATTTTATAGGATTTGACCAATGTGCTGTGATTTAGACAAATGGTAAAAAATACAGAGAGCAGCCCWGRGGGARGSACTTGGGGTGTTGGTGKGYGAGAGGCTCAGGCTGCCCCGGCCATGGGCACTGAGCCAGAAACCCCCCCTGTGCTGGGCTGAGCCCCCAGCGTGGGCAGCAGGGTAGGGGGGGATTCTGCCCCTCTGCCCCTGTGCTCAGGTGAGACCCCACCTGCAGAGCTGCCCCAGCCCTGGGCAACAGCAGCAGGAGGACGTGGAGCTGCTGCAGCCAGGCCAGAGGAGCCACGGGGATGCTGCAAGGGCTGGAGCCCCTCTGCTCTGGAGCCAGCCTGGCACAGCTGGGCCTGCTCACCTGGACAGGAGAAGGCTCCAGGGAGAGCTCAGAGCCCCTTGCAGGGCCTGAAGGGGCTCCAGGAGAGCTGCACAGGGACTGGGGACAAGGCCTGCAGGGACAGGACCCAGGGAATGGCTCCCACTGCCACAGGGCAGGGCTGGATGGGATCTTGGGAATCAGGAATTGTTCCCTGGCAGGGTGGGCAGGCCCTGGCACAGGGTGCCCAGAGCAGCTGGGGCTGCCCCTGGATCCCTGGCAGTGCCCAAGGCCAGGCTGGGCAGGGCTTGGAGCAGCCTGGGACAGTGGGAGGTGTCCCTGCCATGGCAGGGGGCTGGCACTGGATGGGATTTATCCTCCCTTCCAACCCAAATCAGTCTGGGATGATTCTGTGACAMATGTGGGGTTTTTTGGAGGGGGAGTAGGAGGGTTCCCCTATCTCTGTTCACTAATCCCTTCTTTAGGGATTCATCCACAAAGGATGCTCTCTATTGCAGGAGAAACATTCCAGCTCAGATATTGTCTCTTGTGCCGTTGCACACTTGGCCTGGAGAAAGCAGCAGCTGCAGAGCTGTTCCTGAGGGAGTTGGAGCTGTGGTGGCACCGATGCTCTGCTGAACTTCTGTTGTTTTTTCTCTGTGTAGGAAACCCCTTCATGGGCTGTGACACCTGCTGTGCTTCAGTCCAGTGTTCTGGAACCTCTGTCTGTACATGAGATTCTGTTCTTTTTGGGAACAATCTTCATTCTGTAGGTTACACAATCCCACAATGGTTTGTGTTGGAAAGGACCTCAAAGCCCATYCAGTGCCACCCCTGCCATGGCAGGGACACCTTCCACTGTCCYAGGCTGCTCCAAGCCCTGTCCAGCCTGGCCTGGGACAATTCCAGGGATCCAGGGGCAGCCACAGCTTTAATGGTCAGACACCAAATTGGTACAGGTGCCACAAACATCTGGGAATGAGTTCTGCTGGGCGATGGGGAGGCACCTGGACAGATGTCCCTGGAAGCAGCAAGTGCCTTCTCTTTCCTCTTGTGTTTAGYGAAGTTGGTTCTTCTGCATGGCCATGTTTTGGTAAAGAAACAGAGTTGTGCTGAACAACTTCCCTGCTTTGTAGACTCATTTCCTCTGTTAATGGGAGACACAAGTCTCTTTAAGAACTGCTAATTGCTCAGGTTAAAAAAACCCCAAAGGCTGCTTGGTGTCATGTGTGGAAGTCAGACTCTCAGAAGAAAGTGTGAGCTAGTTCTGCTGAAAATGGAACAGATCAGAGGCACAACATCTACAAACCAGGTTTGCCAAAGTGCTTAAAATAACAACTGGCAGCTTCCCGGGGTGTTGTTGGACTTGATGTAGAAATTTCCCAACAGGACTGAGAGAGCAGAGACAGAAATGGCAGTGCTGGGAGTGCAGCTCCTGAGGGGGTTTTGGAAGGGACTTGTCAGTGGCTTCAGAGCTGCTGCTGGTGGCCTGAAGTGGCCAGCAGTGTGTTTGCTGTTGGAACTGCAGCAAGGAMATCCCTGAGGAGCTGTTCAGGTCCCTGTGCAGCCCTCTTGGCTTGCTCAAGGCTGCCTGGTGGAGTTACCAGAGCCAGTGTTGGTCATGCCTGAGCTTCCCCCATTATCTGGGAACAAAAGGAGCTCAGACARGAGGGGTTGTACCCTTCTGTCTCAAGTTATGGAAACYCCACTATTTCTAGCTGTTTCTACTTACTGTATTAAATTTTTTGGGAAGTGGAGGGGGGATGTCTCAAGCTCAAATTTGGGTTTCCTGTGTCTGTCCCTGGAGGAGAAGCTTCTCTCAATAGGTGCAAACCCTCAGGCCAAAACTGGCATGGAGCTGGGCCAGGCCTTGGCATGGAGCTCAGGGCAAGGTTCTGCCCCCCAAGGCTGCTGGGCACTGCCCAGGCTCCCCAGGGAATGGTGCCAAGGCTGCCAGAGCTCCAGGAGCTCCCAGGGGTGCTCAGGGAGGGGTTGTTGGGGTGGCTGGGCAGGGCCAGGGTTCCCTGTGGGTCCATTCCAAGCTGGGATATTCAAGGATTCCATGCAATAATCCTGGAGCCTGCCAGCTCTCTGAACAGCTCATGGCATGGAGAAGGCAGGYCTGGAGTGGGAGGATTCCCAGAGCTGTGCTGATGCTGTTGGATCTGTGTAAGCACAGGAATTGGGATGGATATGGACACATCTCCATGAAATTGAGCATTTTGGGGGGAAAACAGAAGTTATTCAGCTTTCTCTGCAACAGCCACAGAAGAAAAGGGCTGGTGGRAGTTCACAGCTGAGTCCTCTGGAGAGAAAGCAGGAGGAGAGGAAGAAGAGGCAAAGCTGGAGGAGAAGCAGCTTGTTAACTGTTTTCATTAAACTTTTTAGCATCTGGAAGTTGATGAGTTTAGTTATCAGGTGAGAGGAGGGGAAAGAATTAAGGAGGCAGTTCCTGGTGGCTGTTACCTTGCTGGAAAGATCCCACAGAAGTTTCAGGTGTCCTTTTCAAAGTATCAGAATGTGTAATTCTGTCCATAGAAGAGTCACCAGCTTGGAAGCACAGAGCCAGCCCATGTCACTTGTTTTGGGGCCATGGAGAAGCAAGAGTTAATGTTTCCTGGGATCTGAAATGGGAACAGAGTGGGTGGATTGCAGGGGGGGTTTCTGGCCCAGACACTGATGGTTYCTGCAATTAAAAACAATCCCAAGCCAAACGGGTTGAATTAATCCCAAAGACAGTGATTGGGAAAGAGAATTCTGTGTAAATGGAGAAAATTAAACTTGAGTGTGGAGTGGGAATGTCTGGGCAYGTGGGGTCTTGGGGGAGCTGGGRAYYGGTCTCTGTTTTTCCAGGGAAGGTTTTCTGAAGTCCTGGCTGTGGAAGGGCCCTGTAGAGCCCTGGCCCAGCTGGGACAAAGGGTTTGGAGGCTGCTTGGCAGTGAGCCGTGGGGGGACATCCACGGCAGCAGGGACCTGCTGTGGTGACCCTGTGGGAAGGTGGTGGGCAGCCCTGGGCTCGGGGCTCCAGGCTGCTGAGGGGTTTGGGGCTCTGTCGGGCAGAACCCGGTGACGCTGCTGAGGGGAGCAGGAACTGGACGGCCCCTTCCACCCCAGAGAGCTCCGGGACCCTGCGGAATAACCCTGCCAAACAGAAGCTGAAGATCCAAGGGGAAAGACAGATTTGATGTTTCCCTAAGTTGAGTAACTCGGCGAGAAGGAGGAATCCAGCGGTCCTGGTGCGGGGCTGTGCCACGGCTCTGTCCCGAGTGCCTGGAAGGGGCGGCGGGAGCAGCTGCCCGGTACCGGGGGGTGCTGCGGCTGCCCGGTACCGGGGGGTGCTGCGGCTGCCCGGTACCGGGAGGAGCTGCCGCCGCTCCGGTCCCTGCGGTGCCGGGCGGTTCCCACCGACCCGCTCGCTGCTCTCGCAGCGGTGGCACTGCGGGGCTGTCCCCTCCCAGTGCCTCTCGCTTCCCTCGGTGTCGGCGGCGCTTTTCAGGCACCGAGCCGCGTTCCGCGATGGGAACAGCCGAGTCTGAGCTGCGSATGGGGGAGGGCGGCAGTGCCGGGTGCGGGGAATGCTCGAACCCCTCGGGATGATCGACACCCGCCCCCCGCGATGGTCGGGGTCCCCTTCGGATGTCCGGACGCTCCCGGGATGCTCGGAACCATCTGCGGTGCTGGGGTGTGTCTGGGATGCTCAGTACCCCTGCAATTTTAGGAGACCCCTCCGGGCACGCTCGGATCCTTCCCGGGATGTTCGGAGCTCCCCGGGGATGCTCAGAACGCCCCAGCCATGCTTGGACCGCTCCCCTCCCCTGCCATGCTCAGGGCCCCCTTCCCCCCACGCTCGGACCCTCCCCGAATGCTCGGACCCTCGGGGCTGCTCAGAACCCCCCAAATTCCCTGACCCCCCCAAATTCCCGGACCCTCGCCCGGGTCGCGGCTCCGCGCCGTGGGCGGGGCACAGAAGGGCGTGGCCCGGTGGGCGGGGCCCCGGGCCGGAAGGCGGGGCCGTGTCGCGCATGCGCGCGGCGGGCGCGGGCGGGCCCCATCGCCGGGCGGGCGGGGGTCGCAGGGAGGCGGCGGCGGCGGCCCCGGGCAGCGGCACCGCCCCGGCCCCGGCCCGCTGCGCTCCGCCCGCTCCGCGCCATGCCCGGCTCCATGTACCAGCCCGAGCCCGGGCAGCCGGCCCGCGGCCCGCCGCGCTGCCTCACCCTGCTCAGCCCGCCGCCGCCCGCCGGGCAGGACCCGCCGCCGGAGCCCGAGCCCGGCCGGGAGCGGGAGGGGCCGCCGGCGCAGGGCGAAGCCGCCGCGCTGAGGTTCGCCCTGGACCAGCTCTCGCTGCTGGGGCTGGAGGGCGCGGAGGAGCCGGCGGGGGGCGCGGGGCCGGGCGGCCTAAGGGAGCGGGAGCGCGGCGGCGGCGGCTCCCCGGTGCCGGCCCCCGCCCCGGCCGCGGGCGCCTTCGGCAGCCTGGCCCCGCCGCTGGGGCCGCCCGCGCTGCTGCCCGAGCCGCCGGCGAGCAGGAAGAAGAGCGTGAACATGACCGAGTGCGTGCCCGTGCCCAGCTCCGAGCACGTCGCCGAGATCGTGGGCCGGCAAGGTAACGCGGCGTGGGGACACGGCGGGACGCGGGCACCCTCCTCCCTCCCTCGCGCCGCCCGCCGCGATTTGGGGCAGTCTCGGGGCTTTGTCTCCCTGCGGAGGCGGAAACTTAACGGCGACAGAGCCGCGGCCCCGAAAGTCGGCCGCGGGTCCCGGGAGCCGCGCTCCGCGCCGGTCCCAGCGAACTGCCTGGAAATGGCAATTAAACTGGAAATTAAACTCCATCGGCCCGGCTGGGATARCGCCGGCTGCCCACGGAAAGTTCCCGGGAGCCACGCGAGGCCGTGGGAGCTGCCAGGACACGGAACGAGGCGAGAGCTTTGCTTTCATTGTAGTTGTGCCTCTGCCCCCTCCCCTCCAGCTCCGTATCTCAGACCCGGCGTGTAAACGGTGCCCCTTATCTCAGGCTTCGCTTACAAATCCTGCTGATAAATCCGGTATAAATGGTCATTAACCCGCTCGTTTGTGGTGGCCGGAGCTCCGCAGGCGGCCCTGGAGCCCCTCGCACCCACCTGTCACAAAGGGACGCCCCAGCCCCCGCCGGGTGGGTGTGCCTGGAGTGGGCTTTGTCTCCAGGACGTACCGAATAAACCAAACTTTCACCTGGAAAAATCGAAAAGAAAACACCCAGGGCGGAGGATTTAGGGGGGAAAAAGGGAAAAGGAARGGAGCTGCTGCCCGCAGGGATCCCGGCAGGAATCCCCTGGCAGGGAGCGTGACCTCCGGGCTGTTTTGCCCTTGTGGGGTCTGGCAGCCCAGCCCTGCCCTCGCCCGGCGGCTCCCAGCGCTCCGTGCCCGGSGGGCTGCGGGCCGGGGGTCGGGGGGCTTTTTTTCCAGGGGGGAAGCGGGGAGCTGGGCAGGCTCATTGTTCTCTTTGTTAGCCAGAGCCATGCTGTGATGAGCGCGGTGACATCATGCTCTGCGCTTCCCATTGGCCTGCGCTGCCTCCCAGCCGGCCCCGCTTCCCGGCCTCCCAACTTTCCGTGCCCCCTCCGCGGTCCCGCCGCCCCGGCCGGGGGTCCCCCCGGGCTGCCGGACCCCGCCGGGCCCGGAGAGCGCCGGGGCCGAGCCGGGGAGCGGAGCGTGGCACCGCGCCCTGCTCCCGGGGATCCTCCTCCTCCTGCCGGGCTGGATGAGACCTGGATTTGGTGGAACGGAAGCTGTGCCGGGCTGGGCTCTGCTGGGAGCCCGCTGGGAATGGCCGCGTTTGGCCCGGGAGCTGCCGGTCCGTGCCTTCCTTGCCCTGGGTGTTGCGGTGCTGTGAGACCCCGGTTCTGCCCTTCCAGCACCCCGAGGAGTTCGGGGCACAGCCAAACACCTCCGTGGAGTTTGGGTGCTCGCTAAGCTTCACGGGATCGTGAAACTTATGAAAAAAATGCTGTCGAAGAAATTATTATATTGGCTTGAGGAGGGTGCTGGAGGGGCACCGGGGGCCGGCTCTGAGCTGGAGCTCCCTGCTGCAGCCACAGCCCCTGGGCAGGAAGAGCCCTCTCCCCTCTCCAGGATTTCCCTTTGTGTTTCCTGCCCCTCTCCGGCTCTTGGCCTGCCRGGATGCTGGGGGACCCCCCAGCCTGGGGGCTTTGCTGAGGAGGGGCACTCTGCACCCTCGGTCACGCTGTGGGATGGGCAGCGGGCAGCACGGGGCTGGCAGCAGTGGCTTTGTGCTCCAGCTGCTCTCCGTGCCACTGGCAGCTGGATTGCAGCAGGGATGCTCAGGTGTAGCCTGAGCAATACTGAGTTTATTCCTCAGGGCTCAACACCGAGCAGAGCCCTTCTCACTCACCCTGTGCTGCTCTCCCTCCAGATCTTCTGGTTCCCAGGGCYCCCCTGCGAGTCTCCCTCAGTTTGGGAACCCCGTGGCAGTGAGGTCTGGCTGTAGAGCTGAGCCTTGGSGTCTTTGGCTGGACCATCATCATCGTGGTGACATAATGTGCCCTGCTGGTGACCCAGACCATGTCCCTGTCACTTTTGTCTTTCCCTCACTGCCCAGCCTGGTTGTGACCCAGGGAACAGAAATTTGTGGTGCTGCCACGCCTGGAACATGGGAAGGGATGAAGATGTACCTCGGGTGCCCTGGGAGGGGCTGGAGTCGGGACAAGGCTCAGGATTTCACTGTGGGGCTCTTTGGGACCTGTGCTGCTTTGCCAGACCTGGCTGCTGTGGCAYGTGGGGACCAGGGAGGTCCTGGCAGCCAGGACCAGCACATGGATGTCCTGTCCTGTGCAGGCTGGGATGGGACACAGGCACTTGGACACAACTTCTCCTACTTCTTTTCTTCAGCTTCTCTCCTTCAGATGCCCTAATTTAACCCTTTCACAAAGGAGCAGCAGCAGCCCATCAGGTAAATCTTKGTTCTCTAAATCAAATTGATGYTTTCTTCCCTGAGCTGGAGGAGTGTTTATCACAAGCCCATGTYTGGATTGGCATCGGTGCCACCACGGGGCAGCATCTGCCAGCTGGGACCTGGGGCTGCTCTTCCAGCTGGGACCTGGGGCTGCTCTCCCCCCTGCCCACGTGTTTTGGGTGGGATTCCCTGGCTGTGCCTTCACCTGCCAGCCTGGTCCTGACTCCTGCTGTGCGAGGGACCATCTCCAAAAAGTGCTGTGGCACCGACTGGAGCAGCGTGGGGTYCTCCTGCCATCCAGCAGAGAGAGCCTTGGGGATACCAGGAATCCCCAGGAGCACGGGGCAGGGTTAGAGCTGCCCTGACTCTGGCACTGGGCTCTGCTGCTGTGGATTCCTGCTGTGCCAGCTTTGGAGGGGCATTTCCAGCAGTGCCTGCCATGGGAATGGAGCCACAGCTCCTCTCCCCATTGTGACACCTGGGGACTGTCACAGCTCTACAGAAAGAAAGTTGCTGTTTATAGAAGATGCTCAAAGGGTGAATCCAGGGATGATGGCACATGGCACCTCTCTTCACTGCTGGGGTGTGGCTGGCATTYCAGTGCTGAGAGATGCACAGGGTGGCCATGGGCCCCTCTGGGCCAGCCTGGGCACCTCTGACCTCACCATGGCTGTCTTGGTTTGGAAAGACAGGAGTTTGCTGAGGAAGGCAGGAGCCTCCCCTGAAATGGAGAATGTAAACTCTCCCCACCCCTCCGAATTGCTATAATTTTAAATTAAGGGGCTCTCAGGCAAAGATATGGGAGCAGGAAATAACAGTTCTTTAATAGGGAAGAAAAAAAAAAAAGAATAAAATGAACAATGCAGTCCACTAGAACAACACTGACAGAGTCAGAACCCAACCTGACACCCTGTTGGTCAGGGTGTTGGTGGTAGTCCGATTGAAAATGTGGCTGCAGTCCTCTGAAGTATCAGGTGTGGTTCTGTTGGAGCAAGGAGGATCTGTAGAGAAGGATGTAGTCTTCCTCTGACGATCCAGTGGAGAAAGAGGCAGCTGCTGTTCCTCTAGGGAATACCGTGGAGAAAAAGCCAAACGTGTTCCAGAATCTCAGGTTATATCTGGGTAGCAATGCTTGTCTCCTCCCTCTGGGCTCACATCTCCCAATGGGATGTTATAGCTCTTATCAGTCGTGCACTGACATTCAATAGCCTGTTATCAGCAGAGGTCCCCTCCCGAGGAAGGTGTGAATGTGGTCACTCAAAGAGAGAGATAAGGCAAACTGCCCACTTGACAAAAGTAATCTGCCATACAGATGGTAATGGAAAACATCTTGCATGCAATCTTCAACAATGGCTCACGGGGGGTGCAAGGAATCCTCTCACTTCAGAGCCTCTCTCCTTTGGGCTGCTGCTCTCTGCTGTCTCCTGCCAGGGCCATGTCCCTGAGGCACCTGGCTCCTCTTCCTGGCTGCCTCGTCCCAGCTGGGTCCCAGCAGAGCTGGGAGCTCCTGAGCTCGGCACACAGATGGATGTGGCTGCCGAAGGATCTGCCTGTGCATCTGAGAGCTGGCACTGGCTGCACACTGTGTCCCAAGGAGGGGAGCCCAGCCTCCCTGCCCCTCTCCTCAGTGTCTGGAGAAGGAGCCGAGGTGTGATGTGCTGGCTYCCTGCAGCAGGGCTGAGCTCGTTGCTGTGTGCAGAGCTGGGAAGGAGCACTCAGCAAGGGGAGAGGAGCTGGGCTGGGGGTGCAGCGTTTTCTCCTGTCCTGTCCTGTGCCATCCACTGGGGACCAAGGGGAGCAGGAGCTCCAGAACTCTGGATCAGAGGCCAGGACATGCTGCAGAGCTGGGGAAGAGGAAGAGCCACGGCTGAGGCACSAGAGGGTTCCTGTGACAGACACCATCCTCCTGCCTGCTGCCATCAGAGGCTGCTCCAGAAAAGCTCTGCTGGTGCTTTTTGGGTTTTATCACTCAGAGCTGGGCACTGCCAGCACAGAGCTCCTTGGTGACACAGAGATGTRGTCTGGAAGGGGATGAGCTGCTCTGTCCTCCTCGTGGCAGGAGGATCCTGATGTGGGAGCAGAGGCTGCCCGGGCTGTGCTGGGATCAGGGTGTGGATGAGCTCTGTGGGATCCATCACTGGAGCACAGAGGATGGAGAGGCCCTTCCCAGCCCTCTCTCCCAGTGCTGTTCTGCTTCTCATGGGCCCTTGCAGTGGTCTCAGCCCTGATCTGTCTGGGGCTTCTCACAGAGAGCCAGGTTTGCTGTGGTGATGCCAGGTGAGGATGTCCAGGGGGAGCAGCTGCCTCTCCTGCCTCCATCAGCACATTATCCTGGGGAGAATTCCCTGGATTCTGTTCCCTGTCAGAAATTACCCATGTCCCATCCCAGGGGCAGCTGGGATGGGTTCAGCCAGGGCAGTTCTGCAGAGTGGAGAGAAATGGGAGCTGTGTGGGATGGGGAGAGGGTGAAAGAGGAGGAGGACATRGAGTTGAGTTTGGGAGGAGTGTCCTGCTCACCCCCATGGGGGCTGTCCCTGCAGGCACAGCTGGGTGTGGTGGCACAGGGGGCTGGCACTTGGAGGGGGTGCCACCTCTGGAATGACACTTGGGCACCTCTGGAGTGCTGGGGTTTGCTGGCAGCTGAGTGTGGCCTGTGGGAGTCAGGATGAGTTCGTGCCCCTGGGGACTCAGAGATGCAACAGCAGCTGAGCCACCCTCACCCAGGCTCTGGTGTTCACAGTGATGTTTCTGCTTCAGCTGCTGGGGCTGAAGCATCCCTGGGTCTGTCCCCTGTGTCTCTGGTTTTGGGCTGGTTTTATTTGGATCTTCAGAGCCACTTTGGTGGAGACTTGTGGCCCAGTCTGGCACTTGGTTCTGCTCTGCAGCCCTTGGCCAGGGCAGTGTGTGGGTGCCACCTGCTGCTGCTGGGCTGWGCTCTGGCACTGCCTGGCCTGGGAGCTCACTGGCTCTTCCAGGCAGCTCCAGTCCCATCGCACAGCCCCCTCAGGCATGAGCCTGGTCCTGCAGCAGCTTCACGGGACGTGCCATCCAGGATGGAGTCACAGTGTGCTGGGGTGGAGCTTTGCAGGGGCTGATCTGGAATGTCTTGAGCTGGTCCAGATCATTCCAAATACAAGGAAGATGTGGAGCTGCTGAGCCAGGCCAGAGGAGCCACGGAGATGCTGCAGGGCTGGAGCCCCTCTGCTCTGGAGCCAGCCTGGCACAGCTGGGCCTGCTCCCTGGACAGGAGAAGGCTCCAGGGAGAGCTCAGAGCCCCTGGCAGGGCCTGAAGGGCTCCAGGAGAGCTGCACAGGGACTGGGGACAAGCCTGCAGGGACAGACCCAGGAATGGCTCCCACTGCCAGAGGCAGGGCTGGATGGGATCGTGGAATCAGGAATTGTTCCCTGCAGGGTGGGCAGGCCTGGCACAGGGCTTGCCCAGAGCAGCTGGGGCTGCCCCTGGATCCCTGGCAGTGCCCAAGGCCAGGCTGGGCAGGGCTTGGAGCAGCCTGGGACAGTGGGAGGTGTCCCTCCATGGCAGGGGTGGAACAAGATCAGCTCTGAGGTCCTTTCCAACCCCCCCCATTCCATGATCCCCAGCTGCAGTTGCTGGTTGAAGCCCAGTTTGCACTTCAGTTCCATCTGGCTCTGGGGGCTCAGCCAGGAGGTGCCATCCCCCATCCTGGGCAGGAGCAGGAACAGCCCTGGCTCAGCCACCTCAGGGGTTCAGGTGTGCAGCAGGCCAGGGCTGTCCTGCTGGGRGCTGSTGTCACCTGTCCCTGGTGTCCCAGAGCCATGGCTCGCTGTGCCAGTGTTGAWCACTGCCCTGGATGCAGCCTGGGCACTGCCCATCCTGCCTGCTCCAGCTCTGGGGCCTTTGGGGAGTCCCTGCAGCCAGGGGGTGTCTCAGGAGGAGTTTGGGCCTGGGGACAGGGCAGCACAGATTGGTCCCTTGCTGTGTCCTCCTGCTGGAGATGCTCTCGGGCAGTTCCTGGTGCCAGCACAGCCCCAGGCAGTGCCTCCCTTCCCTTCCCAGCCCTTCCTGCTGTGCTTCTGGGGCAGCCAGGGGTGACCCCACACCCCCACCCTCCCAGACCTGCCCCCTCCCCTCCCCTGGGACACCCAGCTCCCCCCCAGCTGTGCTTGGTGCCATCCATGGCCCTGGCAGCATCCAGCAGGGCTGGGGGCATTTTTCCTGTGCTGCTGGTTTCAGGAGGRTGGAACTGGCCAAGCCAGGCACCCTTTGATTTCTGTCCAAGGTTTCTGGCTCTGTCCCTGTGARCAGCTCACAGCAGCAGCCAGACAAACCCTTCCTCTCTTTGGTGCTGCCATGGCATGGTTTGGGTGCCTCTGGTGCCCTGGCATGGTTTGGGTGCCTCTGGTGCCCTGGCATGGTTTGGGTGCCTCTGATGCCCTGGCATGGTTTGGGTGCCTCTGGTGCCCTGGCATGGTTTGGGTGCCTCTGGTGCTGCTGGAGGGATGCAGTGGGGTGAGGAGGAGCCTCACTGGGCCATGTCCCTGTGGGATGTGGCTCTTGAGTGCAGCTCCTGGAGCTGCCAGTGGCTCTGCAGCCTGAAACTGCCACTTGCTGAGGGTTGGGGTGGATCTCAGAAAAAAGGGCTGGGCACTGCCCAGGCTCCCCAGGGAATGGTGCCAAGGCTGCCAGAGCTCCAGGAGCTCYCAGGGSTGCTCARGGTGGAGTTGTTGGGGTGGCTGTGCAGGGACAGGGCCTGGGATCAGTGATCCCTGTGGGTCCCTTCCAAGCTGAGATATTCCATGGCTCTGTGATGTTGCAGAGGATGAATTTGGGACCTTGGGCATGAGGCTGGTGCCCGTGGGAGGCACGGCAGAGCCTCCTCCCACTGCCCTGGGCTTGTCCTGCTTTGCCCAGSAGTGGAGCAGGGCCAGATCCTGCAGCAGGCACCAGGATAAATCTGGGAGGGGAACGTGGGAGTTGCAGKTGCCTCTCCCAGGACAGCCCTGTAGGAGCTGGCACGTGGCAATGGCTGCAGTAAATGTCACCCTCGATGGTTCTGCCCTGCCCCAGTCCCTGGGCCATTGCTGTTCTGTGTCCCAGCCATAAACCCACCTGCCAGGGCTTGGTGGTGCCACAGAGCCTGGCTGTGACACCACCCAGTGTGGCACCATCACTGTGACAGGTTTTACTTCTTGTCATCCCCGAGGTTCAGTGCCCTGGCATTGCAGCGCCGCTCCTGCTCCCCCTCTGCTGCACAGCCTGGACTGATGCACCTGCTTGGGACAGACCTGCCTCAGCTCCTTGTGCCATTCCAGCCCGGGCTGAGGCACAGAATCCCAGAATGGTTTGGGTTGGAGGGGATGTTAAAGCCCATCCAGTGCCACCCCTGCCATGGCAGGGACACCTCCCACTGTCCCAGGCTGCTCCAAGCCCTGACAACCTGGCCTTGGGCACTGCCAGGGATCCAGGGGCGGCCCCAGCTGCTCTGGGCAGCCTCTTTCACTGCAGTGGGATCACTCTGGCTGGTTCCAGGCACCCCCAAAGCTGCTCCATCACTGCATCCCCCCCTCCATGGGGGGATGCATCCATCACTCCATCCCCTGTGGACAGGGAAAATACAGCAAAGGGTTCATGGGYTRAGATAAGGGCAGGGAGAGAGCCCTCACCCAATATGGACAAGGGCAAAACAGACTCAACTTAGGGGTACTAATTGAATTTATTATTAACAAAATCAGAGCAGGACCATGAGAAGTAAAATAAATCTTTAAAATACCTTCCCCTTACCCCTCCCTCCTCCCTGGGCTCTCCCTCTGCCCTCCAGCAGTGCAGGGAGGTGGGAAAGGGGATCACAGTAATTTCATCCCAGATTGTTCCTGCTGCTGCTCAGGGAGAGGAATTGGAGCCCTGCCCCAGTGTGGGGTCCTTCCCAGGGGACACAGGTCCCTCCCAGGGGACACAGGTCCCTCCCAGGGGACACAGGTCCCTCCCAGGTCTCCACCCTGGCCCAGCTGGGTCCCCTCAGGGTCCCGAGTGCTTCCAGCAGAGCTGCTCCAGCGTGGGCTCCTCTCTCCAGGGTCTGCAGTYCCTGCCAGGACCCTGCTCCAGCTCAGGCCTCCCTCAGGCTCACAGCCTTCCCTGGGCATGGCCCTGCTCCCTGTGGGCTCCTCCTGGGGTGCATCTGCACCCCTGTGGACTTCCATGGCCTCCACCATGGTTTTCCCTGGAGGCCACAGGGGCATCTCAGCTCCTGCCCTGCCCTGGGTGTCTGCAGAGCTGCTTCTAGCAGGTTCTAACCCTGCTCTGCTCTAGATCCAATTACAGCTGCTCAAGGCTTTTCTTCCTTCTTAAACCCATGATCCCAAGGTGTCCCTGCCATCTTTGCTGGGCTGGGCCTTGCCCAGTGCCAGATCCATCCTGGAGCTGGCTGGAGTTGGCTCTGTGGAGGCAGGGGAAGCTTCTGGCTCACAGAAACCACCCCTGTAACCTCACTGCTACAGAAACCCAACTGCCAGGGCCTACCCACCCTGCCAGGGAACAATTCCTGATTCCCAAGATCCCATCCAGCCCTGCCCTGTGGCAGTGGGAGCCATTCCCTGGGTCCTGTCCCTGCAGGCCTTGTCCCCAGTCCCTGTGCAGCTCTCCTGGAGCCCCTTCAGGCCCTGCCAGGGGCTCTGAGCTCTCCCTGGAGCCTTCTCCTGTCCAGGTGAGCAGGCCCAGCTGTGCCAGGCTGGCTCCAGAGCAGAGGGGCTCCAGCCCTKGSAGCATCTCTGGCCTCTCTCCAGCATCTCTGCATCTTTCATGTGCTGAGGCCCTTCAGCCTTCCAGGCCTTTCCTTCTCCAGCCTCACAGCTGGAAGAGCAGCCCTGCCCTTCCTCAGGGAGCGTCTGGGAAGAGGAGGAGGGGAAGGAAGGAGTGCCCTGAGCCAGCCAGGCCCTTGCAGCTGCCTGGCTGTGCCCGGAGGAGCTGAGCTGTTCATCCACAGGGATCTGCAGCAGCCTCTGCCATGGCCAGGGCTCCAGGGGAGCCCCTTCCATCCCTGCTGGCTCCCAGCTTTGTGCTGGATGCCCTGCAAAGCTCAGGGCTGGGAGGGCACAGAGGGGTCCCTCACTGCTGTGTGCCAGTGGTCACTGAGCTCAGCTTGGTTARGCTGTGCCTGGTTCATGGGGACTTAATTGAGAGTGGATGCAATYAGGGCTGGGGGTGCAGGGAGTGGGGCTGGGCTGGCAGCCACAGACAGTGGGGCAGAGCAAAGGGGCCCTGGAGGAGAGCTGGAGCCTTCTGCAGCCCCAGAGGGCAGGGGCCTTTGGCTGGACAATGCTGCCAGGACCCACGGGCAGAGCCCAGCTGGGCTGGGGCAAGGCTGTGCCCAGGGCTGTGCCCAGGGCTGCACAGGGCCAAGGCAGAGCTGCAGCCCCATCTCACAATCCCACAGGCAGCCGTGGGCAGCTCTGCCTGCTGAATCACGTTCCTCCTGCAGGGGAAGCAGGACTTTCCAGAACAGGGAGAGCCCTGGGAGCACCCCTGCCCCAGCCAGCACGGGGGATCCCTCCCGTGGGACAGGGAGGGGAGGGGGTGGCTGTGTCCCCCACCTGGGGAGGGTCCAGCTCCCCTGTCCCTCCAGGAGTGCATCCAGGGCTGTTCCTCAGGTTCAGCTGCTGGCCCAGAGGTGCCAGGACCTGCAGGATCCAAAGAGCCTTTTCCTTCCTTTCCATCTTGACATCTTTATTCTCTTTGTCCCTCCTGAAACACCTCTGGAGTGAATCCAGCTTCTCACCTGCTCAGTGGCCCTGATGGTGCCCCATGGCTGCCTGCCCTGGCACCTCTGCCCACRCSTGTGCCAGCCCTCTGGAGCAGGGCTGCAGGCTGCATCGTGCTGATCCCCAACCCCTGAGGTCACAACAGTGCCAGGAGCTGGGAGAAGCCAGGGCAGCCTCCCTGCACTGAGCCATGAGCCCCCGTCTGCCTCAGAGGCGGGAGGGACCCCTCTCTCCAAGGGTGTCCATGCTGCAGGTGCAGAGCCAGAGGGACCTTCTGGTTCCTGCCGGCTCCTGCTGGTTCCTGCCAGTTCCTGCTGGTTCCTGCCGGTTTCTGCTGGTTCTTGCTGGTTCCTGCTGGTTCTGGCTGGTTCTTGCTGGTTCTGGCTGGTTCTTGTTGGTTCTTGCTGATTCCTGCTGGTTCCTGCTG
The DNA here is from genome assembly GCA_002167245.1 of Sporophila hypoxantha. Lineage (NCBI taxonomy): Eukaryota > Metazoa > Chordata > Aves > Passeriformes > Thraupidae > Sporophila > Sporophila hypoxantha. Next base: position 1,472,467 of record NDFG01000022.1, read on the forward strand.
GTCCACTGTGTCCCCACCCTGGTTGAGCAGAGGGTCACCTGAGGCCCCAGCATTGATGTATCATTTTTCCCCCTTCTCCTTGCCCTGTAGGCTGCAAAATCAAAGCCCTGCGTGCCAAGACCAACACGTACATCAAGACACCGGTCAGGGGCGAGGAGCCCGTGTTCATCGTCACCGGCAGGAAGGAGGACGTGGAGATGGCCAAGCGCGAGATCCTCTCAGCCGCCGAGCACTTCTCCATGATCCGGGCCACGCGCAACAAAGTCAACGGGCTGACGGGGGCCTTGCAGGGGCCCCCCAACCTGCCAGGCCAGACCACCATCCAGGTGAGGGTCCCCTACCGCGTGGTGGGGCTGGTGGTGGGACCCAAGGGCGCCACCATCAAGCGCATCCAGCAGCAGACGCACACGTACATCGTGACGCCCAGCCGGGACAAGGAGCCCGTGTTCGAGGTGACGGGCATGCCCGAGAACGTGGACCGGGCGCGCGAGGAGATCGAGGCGCACATCACCATGAGGACAGGCTCCTTCATCGACGTCAACGCCGACAACGACTTCCACTCCAACGGCACCGACGTCTGCCTGGAGCTGCAGGGCGGSGCGGCCGCCCCATGGGCCAAGGCCCCGCACCCGGCCCAGCGCCCGCCGGCCGCGCTGCGCAAYGACAGCCTGAGCTCCCTGGGCAGCGGCTCCACCGAGTCCTTCTACAGCGGGCGCGTGGCGGCCGCCAGCCCCACCAGCCCCTACAGCACCTTCAGCGAGCCCCCGGCCCCGCTGGGCTCCGACGAGTGCGACTTCGGCTTCGACTTCTTGGCCCTCGACCTCACCACACCCACCACCACCATCTGGTCGCCCTTCGAGCGCTCGGGCAACCCCCTGCAGGCCTTCAGCAGCTGCTCCTCCATCAACAGCTCGCAGAGACGCAACAGCGGCCCGGCCACGCCGCGCCACTCGCCCACGCTGCCCGAGAGCGGGGCGGCGGGGCTGGAGCACCCCTCGGCGCGGCGCATCCCCAGCGACCCCGCCGGCGCCCTGGCCTGGCTGCCCGCGCAGGGCTCGCTCTCCTCTTTCTCCAACAGCACCGGCTACTCCTCCTCCTCCTCGCTGCCCGGCAGCATCTCGGCCGCCTCGGGCTCGCCCACCGACTCGAGCAGCTCRGACGGGCACCGCAAGAGCTCGCGGGAGTGCATGGTGTGCCTGGAGAGCGAGGTGATGGCCGCGCTGGTGCCCTGCGGCCACAACCTGTTCTGCATGGAGTGCGCCCTGCGCATCTGCGGCCGGGCGCAGCCGCAGTGCCCCGCGTGCCACGTGCCCGCCACCCAAGCCATCCACATCTTCTCCTAGCGCGGGGGCTCACCCGGGACCCCCCTCCACCCCAACACCACGGCGTTTAAGGACTTTCTACTGTTGAAATCGAGCTTTTTATTTAATACCAGATGCGATGGGCGCAGGGGCGGGAGGGGGGCGAGGCCGGTGGTAGTGGAGCAGAGGGCGGGGATTCCATGGGGGGGGGGGGGGGGGCCGAGGGGCCGAAGAAGAAGAAGAAGAAGAGGATGATGAGGATGAGGAAAGAGGGGCGTGAATTCCGCGAGGAGGAAACTCCGATGTTTACAGAATAGCTTTAACTCTTCACCTGGCTGTGGGGCTGGGGAGGGAGCCCGGCTGTTCTCCACCAGTCCTTCCCAAATACCAGTATTCCGTTTGCAAACTGAAATAACCAGAAAGAAAAGGTCCGGTTGCACTTTTTATTTTAGGACACGCAAGGGTTGTCTTTTATTTTTTTAAAATCATTCTATTATTATTATAATAATTTTTTGTGGTTCTTTTTGTATGTAGGTCTTTTTTTTTTTTTTTTTGGATGATTCTCAGTGGTTCTATAAATATATATATATATATATTTTTTTTTTTTTTGTAATGCAGGTCTATCTTGTATTTTGCCAATGTGAAAACTGCCCAGAAATGTGTGAGTGAGGTCAGGAGGTTGTAGAATGGAGGGGCACAGTTAACACACCATGTCACAAAAACCAGACAAGACAGATTTCTATCTCCATTATTTTGGGTTAGTTTGGGGGTTTTTCTTTTTTCTTTTTTTTTTTTTTTGTTTCTTTGTTTTTTTTTTTTTTTTTATTTTTTACCTCTTTATGTATATGTAGGGAATTTATAGGAAAATATGTACTTTATTGAATAAATTTTAAAAAACTAAAATATATTTTATTTTAAAAAGAAAATAACGGACCTTTAACCTTACATGGCTAAAGTACTGATTATATATTTGCTGAGCTGACTTGACGGTTATGAAAATGTGATCAAGAGTTTTATTTTTTGACTTCAAAGCCTTCTTAATAAAGACTTTTTACTATATATGAATCCTTGTGCTAGCCAGTGTCTCCCTGCCTGCAGCCTCTTGGTACCTTTCCCATTTCCTTGGGCCAGGGAGAAGGTGCCAGCTCAGGAGCTGGAGCAGAGGGGACATTTGCCACCTCCCACAGGTGGGTTTGTCCTGCCCAGGCCGATCCTGCTCTGGCTCTGGCCTTCTCCTTGTCCTCACAGATGTTCCTGCTCCCAGTCCCAAAATCCATCTGTGGGCAGCAGGGAGGGGGGATTCTGCCCCTCTGCCCCTGTGCTCAGGTGAGACCCCACCTGCAGAGCTGCCCCAGCCCTGGGCAACAGCAGCAGGAGGACGTGGAGCTGCTGCAGCCAGGCCAGAGGAGCCACGGAGATGCTGCAAGGGCTGGAGCCCCTCTGCTCTGGAGCCAGCCTGGCACAGCTGGCGCTGCTCACCTGGACAGGAGAAGGCTCCAGGGAGAGCTCAGAGCCCCTTGCAGGGCCTGAAGGGGCTCCAGGAGAGCTGCACAGGGACTGGGGACAAGGCCTGCAGGGACAGGACCCAGGGAATGGCTCCCACTGCCAGAGGGCAGGGCTGGATGGGAGATTGGGAATCAGGAATTGTTCCCTGGCAGGGTGGGCAGGCCCTGGCACAGGGTGCCCAGAGCAGCTGGGGCTGCCCCTGGATCCCTGGCAGTGCGCCAAGGCCAGGCTGGGCAGGCTTGGAGCAGCCTGGGGCAGTTGGGAGGTGTCCCTGCCATGGCAGGGGGTGGAACAGGATGGGCTTTAAGGTCCCTCCTGACCCAAACCATTGTCCATGCTCCTGATCCCTCACTCACCTGACACCTCAYTGTCACTCTGTCCCAGCTGTGCCCACCCTCTGTGGCAGCAGGGTTTCACTCTGGCCCTGCAGGGCTGGCCGGGCCCCTCAGGCCCTGTGTGGGGACAGCAGGGACCTGCTGCCAGCAGCACCCCGGGCTGAGGGGACACAGGAGCCATGGCAAACAGGGATCTACACACAGTAACACCCCTGGAGAGTGGCACCCACGGGCAGTGGGCACAGACAGTGGCACCCACGGGCAGTGGGGACACTCGGGGGTGCTGGAGCCCCAGCAGGGCCAGGGTGAGCTGGAGTCCCTGCCATGAGGGGAGGCTCTGGGGGCCTTGGGGTGCCCTGCACCCCTGGAGGGGCCCTGGGTGCCMTTCAGTGGGACAGATTTGGGGGATCCCGAACAGGAGAGGCGTTTGGGTGGCCTCGAGGGGATCCTGGGGTGTCCCAGGTGGGAGGGACAGAGTTTGGGGTGTCCCGAGTTGGGGGTGCCTGGTGAGGCTTCTTTGTCCGCCCTGAGGGAGCTCTTGGGGTGCCTCCCATGGGGTGTCCCGAACCAGGGGCWCCGAGGGGCCCGAGCTGGGAGGGGCCTGGGGGGGTCCCGCCCCAGCACCCCCAGGGCGGGAAACACAATCCCCTCCCCCTCCAATTAGCAGCAATTAACGGCTAATTAAAGGGCGGCAGGCCGGGCAGGGGGAGTGATGCCCTTTTGGGCTTACCCTTTTTTGCTTTTATAAATTCTCTGTGCCCTTTGCACATACAGCAGTTGCTCTATAGCTTCATACTGTAGCTTAATTTCACACTTTTCTCCGGCAGAAAGACAAAACTTCCAGGATCCYTGTGCTGGAACCCTGGCTGCTGAGAACTTCAGATTTTCTATGTTGAAAGGCACAGACCCCGAAGAGAACACCGCATTTCACCTGAGGCCGTGGAGAAGGCTTCCAAAATTCAATGCTCGAACTAAACTAAGATTATGAGGATATAGCTTGAATAGAAGAGTGCAATATCACGTGATAGAAAACTTAAAGTTATAGAATATAGTAATATATATAGAACTAAGATAACAATATAGTATAAATAAATAAATATAATATAAAATATAATATGATATATATAATGTAAAATAAATCTATATAAAATAAAATATATAAAATACAATAAGCAATATATAATATAATATAATATAATATAATATAATATAATATAATATAATATAATATAATATAAATAGAACTAAGATAACATGTCAGTCTTTCTTCTTCACCTTCTTCATGGATTTGGGTGGTATTGTGTAATTAGACAGAAAAGTCCACATAGATGATTAGTTATTAGATTAAAGTAAAAGTTATTAGATTAAAAGTAAAAAAGTAAAAATAATTTGTCTTACTTCTTAATTAGATAGTTTTTCCTTAAAAGACCTTGCAGAAATAAATACAGAGCCATTTTATAGCTTGTTCATGAAATACTGTAGAAATCACAACTTATAAGACTGTAATATAGRTAAGAACTRATAAGTATCTGAGTCCAAAYACAAAACAGCATCTCAAATGCTCCCAATCCCARCCCTAACCCAGGCAGAAAAGAAACAAAAAACCCAGCACCTGTTGGTTTGTCTATCTTGGTTTTACTTAGAAACCAAGGTTGAAACCCAAACAGGGATCTTATCCTAATGGGGGGGAACCCCCAAGGTGCTGGAACTGGGGAATTACTTCACCAGGGGGTTTCTGACTGGAGGGTTCTTGTCAGAAATGCTAATTGCAGAATCTATAAAAACTGTCCACAGGTCAGGCCCAGTGTGCACCTTCAGCCTTTTCTACCTGACAGATTTGTGCACCTGAGGTTCCTCTTACAAAGGTACTCTTTGATCACTCTCGTTGTATCTGATTTGTATTTATTTTTAGGGCCAGAGAAAAAGGAGCACYGGCAGCAGCAGCAGGGGGATCAGCCCCGTGGCTCTGAGGGGCTCAGGGTCTTCACCCCCTTCCTGTGGGTCTGGGGGGCTCTTTCTGACCTGGGGTGCTCCACACCCTGCAGCTCTGGGGCTGSGGTGGCCTGGGTGTCCCCTGGGTCACCTCTGGGCTGGTGCTCAGCCTGTGGCACCTTGCAGGGGGCTCGACACAGGTGAGAAGAGTCTGGTGCCACCTGAGCACCCACCTGTGCTGCTGCCTGTCCTGCTCACCCTCTGCCCTGGGGCTGGAGCTGCTCCARCTCTGCCCACCAAGGACCCAGAGCAGGCACAGGGTGGGGCCTGGCTCTGTCCTGGGGCTGCTGTGGCCAGAAATGAGGGAGGGCTTGGGAGGGCTGAGCCAGAACTGAGACCAGACAGAGCTAAAGAATAAAGCAGGGATTTATTAAAAGGCTTCAATGGATCCACCTTGGGCAGCACAAGAGCCCAGCCAGGGCTRCACYCAAGATGAACCAAAATGGTCACAAAATGCACAACCAGTCATGGAGTCTCTCACTTTKATCAGTTCTGCYCCATTTGCATMTTGSAGTTCATTGTCCAATTCCAGCCCCAGCCCATSCAGTCCCATCCTGCTTGTTTTTCTCTCTCCAGCCCACGGTGTTTGTGCTCYTGGGCCTGAGATTTGGATCATTTGTCCTTGGTSCCYAGCTAGAGCAGGAATTGTTTTGTCTCCCTGCTCKGTGCACAGAGCTCACCATCCCCTSATRTGAACCCAGACCCACTCACTAAAGCAGCACAGAATGTGAAAAATATAAAAGCTCAAACCTGAGGCATCAGAGGGAGCCCTCAGCTGCCCACAGGTGTCACTGAGCTGGAGCTGGAGCTGTTCAGGGTCCTGCTGCCATCCTGCCCTTGGGACACCCTGAGCAGAGGGCAGCCCCAGCCTGGGGACAGCTGTGCATGGAGGGGGAGAGGATTTGATGCCACCCCAAGCTGTCGCCAGGGCTGCAGCCAGGCCAGGCCTCAGTGACCAGGGCTGTCCCTTTGCAGCCAGGCAGAGAGGCCCTGGGGCTGCTCTGGGCTCTGCTGGACGTGTCCCAGGCTGGCTCTGCCACCCCAAGGTGGTCACTGACCTTGGTGGCACCACTGTCCAGGCAGCAGGTGCTGCATGCCCATGGTGCCCTGGCCAAGGACATGCACAATCAGGTCTTCAGCTGGATGGTGAGGAGGGTGAGAAAYGACTGCTCACTTTGTAAAATTATAAAGTGTCRGGCAGCTGAYTGATAATTRCTGCCCCRAGATGTGCAGGATRTCTCTGCTTCGGCTCAGGCGGCTGAAGAACGAGTCTGGACTCTTCACTTTTTGGTCTTGAAGTTGTTTATTAATTCTTATCTATAAAATTTTCTTTCTGCCCAGCCGAGATCTGCTCAGCAGGGCAGCCACAGGCACTCTGACTGACCCCAGGGTGGTGCTGTCTTTTATACTACAAACTATGTATAACATATTTACACTTAATTCCCAATACCTATCACCTGTGTTAGGCAGTGAACTTCTACTCTAAACCAATCCCAAAGTGCCAGCATCACTGCAGAAAATGGAGACCAAGAAGAAGAAGAAGAAAGACTGGACACGCCCAAGTTCCTCCATCTTGTCCCCACAACCCCCATACCAAAAATCCTAAAATCTACATTTTCACCCTGTGATCATTTTATCATTATACTATTCAAACCTCTGTGACTTTCAGGGCCTCATACAAAGCTGGCAACTTGCTCCAGGGGTCAAAATCAAACCCGCAGGTGCTCTGGGCTGTGTGCCAGGGTCTCCAAGCCCCCTGTTGAGGTCCTTGGCAACTCTGGACACCTGGAGGGATGTACTGAGTTCTGACAATAAAGGTTTATTAAACCGTAACAAAAAATTCAAAAAAGGGCTAAATAAGGAAAAATGAATGCTGGGAGCCCCCCATGACCATCAGCTGTGTGCTCCTCCTGAAGATGGATTCTCTGCCTTTTGTACTTGTAGCTCCTCTAAAGTCTCGTCAGTAGCTCCTCCCTCGCTGTCCAGTGTCAGAACTCAGCACATCCCTCYGGGTGTCCAGAGTGGCCAAGAACCATTCCGGGGGGCTCGGAGACCCTGGCACACAGCCCAGAGCACCTGGGGATTCRATTTTGACCTGTGGAACAAATTACCAGCTTTATATGAGTACCTGAAAGTCACASAGGTTTGAATAGTRTAATRATAAAATGATCACAGGGTGAAAATGTAGATTTTAGGRTTTTTGGTATGGGGGTTRTGGGGACAAGATGGAGGAACTTGGGTGTGTYCAGCCTTTCTTCTTCTTCTTCTTGTTCTCCATTTTCTGCAGTGATGCTGGCACTTTGGGATTGGTTTAGAGTAGAAGTGCACTGTCTAACACAGGTGATAGGTATTGGGAATTCAGTGTAAATATGTTGTTTGTAGTATAAAAGACAACAGCACCTCAGGGGCAGTCAGAGTGCCTGTGGCTGCCCTGCTGAGCAGACCTCGGCTGGGCAGAAAGAAAATTTTATAGATAAGAAATTATAAACAACTTCAAGACTGAAAAGTGAAGAGTCCAGACTCGTTCTTCGGACGCGCGGGCCGAAGCAGAGACATCCTGCACATCTTGGGGCAGCAATTAACAACCAAAAACCCGAGAGTCCAGGGGTGCAGATGACTTTCCTACACCTTGATTAGAGGTCAGGTGTTGCCATAGTAACCAGCCAACCCTCCCAAATGGCCCTGTGTGCCCAAGGCCATCCCATGATAACAGTGAGGGGGAGGACACAGTGCAATAACACATCCCTGCATCTCCAAAACTTCCCTTAACACACACARAGTGTTCACCCTTCACTGTGAGAGCCACCATCTCATCACTCATCCCGAACAGGAGGGYCAGCCCTGCCCTGGGGTCACTGAAAGGTCTCCACACCTCCACTGGCACCTGACATTGTGGGCAGGAGCAGCTCCCCTCTCCTGGGCTGCCTGGAAGGATTTGGTCCCTGTCCTGCTGCAGCTGGGACACAGCCGTGCCTGTCCCTGCACTGGGGACAGCTGGGTGGCTCTGCCTGGGAGCTGCCTGACTCTGGTCCCGGCTGCCCACAGGTTTGAGATGTGTGAGCACAACAGCTTTGAGCAGTTCTGCATCAGCTGCACCAACGAGAACCTCCAGGAGCACTTTAACCAGGTGGGTATGGCCCAGGGCTGTCCCCAGCGATGTCCACAGACGTGTCCCCAGGGCTGTCCCCACATGTGTCCCCAGGGCTGTCCCCAGGGATGTCCCCACGTGTGTCCCCAGGGGTGTCCCCAGGGCTGTCCCCAGGGCTGTCCCTTTGCTGTGAGCCACTATTGGAATAATCCCAGTACAGTCAGACAGGACGTGCCTGGCTTGTCTGGCCTTGCTGCTTGACCAAAGGCAACAGCTGTGGTGTTTTCACCTCAGAGACGCCTTTGGCTAAGATGGATGCTGCAGCTGGGTGCTTGGGGCAAGCCCAGGCATGCAGGAGCTCAGGTTTCCCTCTGCCAGAGAAGCTTTGAGGCCATGGTGAAGGAAAGGAGTCGGTTCTGATGGAGGGTTTGGATCCAGAGCTTTATTCTGGCCCACAGGCCTCTGAATGCAGCACCAGCTCCAACAGAACTCCCTGAGCCCGTGGTTGCTGCTCCTTTGAACCCCGGGGAGAGGGGCAGGGAAGGGGCAGGGAGCCACCAAGCAGGGACAGGAGGGGAGGGACAAAGGGACAAAGGACACCTGGATGGCCCAATGCCCCCCCCAGGGGTAGAGGGCATCCTGTGAATCTGCCAATCTGGAATGCCAGGACTGACAGACAGTGCTGGGAGGGGAAAGGAGAGGGGACTGACACACCTGGGGAAGAAATCTTCAGGGAGAAACCCGGGGTATCTGAGGCAAACCCTGAAACCACACCACAACAGGGGGCCTGGCATGGCCCTGCTGGTTTTGTGCTCTGTCCCCACCCTGGCTGTGCTTCAGCCCCTGCAAGCCCAGGGCTCAGCCCTCCCTGCTCTCCCCAGAGKGCCCCACACAAAGGGCTGCTCACAAAGGGGTCCTGTGGAAACCACGGGTCTGCCTGGGGGCTGAGCTCCTTTGTCCCCTCCTGGCCACTCCTGATTTCCTGTCTCTGCCTTCCAGCACCTCCCAGCTGGATCAGGAGGAGAACACAACCGAGGGGATCCCCTGGTGTTTGTCACCTGCTGGGACAGCCCTGCCTGGGGCTCCTCCAGGGCCCGACTGGCATCCTAGACCTGCTGAATGGGGAGTGCAGGGTGGGTGAGGGCTGCTGGGACCACCCAGAGCCCCCCTCTGCCCCCTGTGACCCGTTTGCTTTCCAGCTGCCTCAAGGCAGTGATGGGAGCTGGGCCCAGGAGCTTCCCCAGCCCCGCCTCAGCAGCTCCCACTCCAGAAACACAAGTGCCCCATGGATGCTCTCACTGTGTCCCTTTGCTGGGCAGGCAGTGAGTGCTGTGGGTGTGCTGGGCTGGGCAGGGGCTCCACACAAGGGGTGCCCTGTCTGGAGGCCGTGGTGGCACCTTCTGCACCCTCCCAGGGTGGGAGGTGGATCCTGCTGGGCTGAATCTCCTCACCTGAGGGTAAAACCATGGGAACKGTGAGCTGCTCCCATCAGCAGCCCCACAGCAGGGCAAGAGGAGCCGTGTGGGCACCACCACTTCTGAGTGCAGGGACATTTCCCAGTGCTTGGGCTGTGTCTGAGCAGAGCTCTGCTCCAAACTGCTCTGGGAAGCTGCAGCTGGGCTCTGTGGGTGCTGTGTGCTGCCAGTGGAGCAGTGTGAGATGGTTTGTGGAGGAGAACAGGGATGCTGCTCCCCAGGTCTCGGCAGGTTGCAGGTTATTGCAGCCCTGAGACACGTGCAGTCTCTGTTTCGGCCCGCATGTTCAAAGAATGAGTTGGAGCTCTTCAGTTCTCGGTCTCAAGGTTGTTTATTGTGTCTTATCTATAAAAATTTTCTCCTGCCCTGCTGAGGTCCGTCCAGCAGGACAGTTTGGTGTTATGTCTTTATACTAAAAACTACATATACAACGTTTACAATTACTTCCCAATACCTATCACCTATGCTAGACAGTGAGCTTCTACTCTAAACCAAGCCCAAAGTGCCAGCATCACAGCAGAAAATGGAGGTAGAGAAGAAGAAGACAGAAGGCTGGACACACCCAAGTCCCTCCATGTTGTCTCTAAAACCCTTATTCTAAAGACCCTAAAATCTACCTTTTCACCTGGTGATAATTTTATTATTACACTACTTAAACTTCTGTGGCTTTCAGGTCTTCATGCAAAGCTGGTCATAATCAACCCCACAGGTGCCCTGGGCTCTGTGCCAGGGTCTCCGAGCCCCCTGGCAGGGGTCTCGGCAACTCTGGACACCCAGAGGGATGTACTGAGTTCCAACACCCAGGAGCTGCGGGGGCTGCTGTGAGCCAGGTGAGATCACAGCCAGGTGAGATCACAGCCAGGTGAGATCCCCTGGGCAGGTGAGATCCCAGCCAGGTGAGATCCCAGCCAGGTGAGATCCCAGCCAGGTGAGATCCCTTGGGCAGGTGAGATCCCAGCCAGGTGAGATCCCTAGGCAGGTGAGATCCCAGTCAGGTGAGATCCCAGCCAGGTGAGATCCCTGGGCAGGTGAGATCCCAGCCAGGTGAGATCCCTGGGCAGGTGAGATCCCTGGGCAGGTGAGATCCCAGCCAGGTGAGATCCCAGCCAGGTGAGATCCCAGCCAGGTGAGATTCCCTGCGCAGGCAAAGCCTGGCTGTGCTGTGGGAGCCTGGCAGGGGCTGACAGGGCAGGAGGTGAATCAATCCCTGTGTGCAGCCCCACGCAGAGCTGGCCTTGCTCAGGGCACCCTGAGAGCAGAGTCCTTCAATGTCCTGGCTGGGAAGGGACCAATGGCACCGAGTGCAGCCCCTGTTCCTGCACAGACMCCCCAACCATCCACCCTGAGAGCCTGGAGAGAGCCCTGGGGCCAGGACCATTCCCTGGGGAGCCTGGGCAGTGCCCAGCAGCCTCGGGGGGCAGAACCTTGCCCTGAGCTCCATGCCAAGGCCTGGCACAGCTCCAGCCATCTGTGTGTGTGTGTGAGGAGCTCTGGGTGCTCCCCACTGCATTCCCCTTGCTKTGGCTCCTCCATTTCAGGATCCACCTTGGCCATGTCCCTGCTCAGAGCCCTGAAGGTTCTTGCTGCCTCCATGTCTGTAAGGTGCTGTTTCTCCCTTGCACCCTCCATGCACTGCCAGAAGGTCAGGAGCACCTGGGAAGGTTCTGGAGCTCTCCTGGGGAGGTGCACAGGGCTGTTCCTGGGGCAGGGAGCAGGTGGGGCACAGCTGGATGCACATCTGGGCTGTCTCTGGGTGGGTGGGTTGTGGGGCTGTGGCTCTGCAGGGACTGCCTGGCTCCCACAGCTCTCTCTGGGCACTCACCAAGCTCTCCCTGGAGGTCAGGGATGCCCCCATGTCCCAGTCAGCTGCTCTGGCCACAAGTCCTGCCCAGGAGCCAGCAGAGCAAGAAGCCCCTCTCCACCAGGAGCTCTGGGTGCCCTGGGAACCCCCTTGAGCCCCSCTCTGGCCCTCAGCCCCCCCTGCCTTGTCCCCTGCAGCTCAGAGCCTCCCTGAGGGGGCTGATGGAGGGGCTGGGCAGCACCACCCCTGCACCCCTACATCAACCCCACAGTGGGAAAGAGCCCCTTGTGTGAGAGCCTGGCTGCAGGGAGGGGATGGGGCACTGCTGGGGCACTGCTGGGGCACTGCAGCCCCTGCACGCTCTGTCTCCCTTGCCCTGCATGGTTTGGGGTGTGCCAAGCTGGCCAGGACTGCTCTGGATCAGCCCCTCTGTGCCTCAGCTTTGATCTGCTCTGGATCAGCCCCTCTGTGCCCAGCTTTGACTCCAGGCAAGTGGAGCAGCTCTGAGCCTGTGGGGTCCTGGGGACCCTCCAGATCAGCACCTCAGGGCACCCTCCAGGTATCCCCTGCCCCAGAGCCCCCTGGTGCTTCCCCTCTGCTGCTGTGACACCTCTGAGCCCCCTCTGCCCCCATGAAGGATGTACCAGGAGTTCTGGGAGAGGGCCAGGCCTGTGCTGAGCAGAGAGGAGCTGAAGGCACCAGCATGAGCCTGAGCACTGCCCCTGGGCGGGCTTCTCCTGCTCTGGGGGTGCAGCTGTGGCAGCAGAGCATCCCCTGCAGGTGCTCCCCCTGTGCTGGTGCCCAGTGAGGCACAGAGCTGGGTGAGCTGGGGCTGGACTCTGCCTCTGGGRAGATGGGGATGGGAGGGATCCCTCCTGGGGGAGCCTGGGGTGCTCTGTCCTGGCACTGCCCCTCCCTGTGCTGCAGGACCCCAGCAAGTGCAGGTGTGGGGAGCCCAAGGTGATTCTGTGGCCTGGCCAGGTGTCCTGGGTTACAAGGTGTGGCTGGGGGTGTGTGTGCTCTATTTACCATCTGTCAGAGCTGGGGCAGCTCTCTGCTGTCCATGGGGCAGTTTTTTCTTTATCTCTCCCACAGCCAAYCCTCCCTGCAGGAGATCTCTGCTGTCCATGGCCACTGAGTGTCCCTGCAGGGCTGATCCAATTCCAGCATCCCATGGGGAGATGCTGCGCCCAGGGGAGGAGCCAAGCATTCCTACCTGGATCCAATCTGAGCCTGGCACAGCACCTGTCTCTTATACACATCTAGATGTGTATAAGAGACAGGAATGGGGTGTGCCACCCCCTGACACACAGGGGGCAGGGCATGGTCTCACTCTGGCAGGGGTTTGTTTTCTTTTTTGTGCTATTGCATTTGTATTTTTATTTTTCTTAGTAAAGAACTGTTATTCCTACTCTCATATCTTTGCCTGAGAGCCCCTTAATTTCAAATATATATAAATTTGGAGAGAGAGGGTTTGCATTCTYTATTCCAAGAGAGGCTCCTGCCTTCCTTAGCACACCCCTGTGTTTTCCAAGGCAGACACCAGGTGGCTGTGCTGGAGGAGCACCCGGCTGCAGGGGAGCAGGGACAGGGCTGGGGACAGATGGCAGTGCCACCAGCTCTGGGCACGGGTGGCCCCATGGGATGGGGAGCAGGCTGTGCCCAGGGCTTTGTCCTCCCTCTGCCCGGGGACACCCTTTGCCCTGCTCCCTGCCCTTTCTTTCAGCCCTTGCTGTCCCTTCTCTGGGCTCTGCCACCCCTTGCTCAGCTCTGTTCCCCCTCCAGGCTCTGCCACTTCCTGCCCAGCTCCATGTTCCCCCTCTTGGCTCTGTGCTCCCTGCCCTGTTCCTGCCCTGTTCCCTGCCCTGCTCCCTGCCCACCTCACTGCAGCTTTCTGGGGATGCTGCAGAGGCCCAGGGCTGCTGTGATGCTGCAGAAGACCCTGGGGATGGTCCTGTCTCTGCCCCTGTGCCAGGCCTGCCCCTGCCCCTGTGCCAGGCCTGTCCCTGCCCCTGCCCCTGCCCCTGTGCCAGGCCTGTCCCTGCCCCTATGCCAGGCCTGCCCCTGCCCCTGTGCCAGGCCTGCCCCTGCCCCTGCCCCTGTGCCAGGCCTGTCCCTGCCCCTGTGCCAGGCCTGCCCCTGCCCCTGTGCCAGGCCATTGTCACCATCCCAGCTTTGCCCAGGGCCATCCCCCAGAGGGGGGAGCCCAGCAGGGCTGGGGGTGCCTGGGTCCCCTCTGGGGGTGCCAGTGGTGTCTCTGGGGGTGCCAGTGGTGTCTCTGGGGGTGCCAGGTGTGGCAGCACAGGGCTGGGGTGGTCCAGGCCCCTCTCGTGGTCCAGCAGTGCACCAGGGCACGGAGATGGAGGTGATGCAGCTGCAGGGGCTTTGTGCTGGGCACCTCTGGCCCGGTACCCTGGAGCTGGTGGCCTGATGTGGGTCCCCAGGAGAAGCTGTGCCTGTGCTCCTGGACCTCTGTGCTCCTCTGGGGCAAGGGCATGGGTGGGGCAGCAGTGCCAGGGACAGGGACAGTTCCTGTGTATCCCTGGGTGTCCCTGGGTGTCCCTGTGTGCCAGG
>NDFG01000022.1:1491297-1543414 GCA_002167245.1 Sporophila hypoxantha
CTCTAAACATTAATCCTACAACCTGTGACGACACACCAAGTCCCACACCTACTGCACCAGCAGTGGATGAGATGTTATTAGGGGCACTTATCCGGGCATGTGAAGACGAATCTTGGAAAAGTGATTGCACCAGAATCCCATAGCAAAGCAATGAGGGATACCACTATTTGATACTATACTGATTAAACACTGCACTTCCTCTGACAAAATCCTTATGTAAGTATCCAACTGTGGCCTTAGTAAGGCCATAAGTCCGAGAATTCAGAGAAGAAATAGTCGATGCAGGAAGGACCACTATTCTAAAGCCCCAATCATTTACAACACGATCGTGCTTACAGATTTAATTTATTTTCACTTTTTAAAATTCTCTACTGACTTTTCCACGTCAAATAAATAGAAAAATTTTTTTAAGTGATAATGTAGAGGAATGAGGACTGTGTCATAACAGAACAGAAAGAATATGGACAAGAGAAAGTGCGTTACCCTCCGAGAGAGCAGAAGTATGGACACCTGCACTTTTTATATTGCACCAACAGTACTGTTGGAAACAGCAGCCATTCTGGCACACACAGCACATTTCTGTCATTAGTTTTTCACTGTACTGGAAGACTGTATTCAAGGTACTATAGATGTGTTCAGTCGATTAAATGTCAATGTGTGCTCAACTGGGCCCAGCTAGGTTTAGAAGTATATTCCATGTGGATTCTGATCTCCACATCTTCATTCATGTCATGGCTGAAGTCCATGCCTCATAAAGATTGCAGAAGGTTCTGTGGCATACCTGTCCGCAGATCTAAAAACCACAGTCTTTCATGCGTATGCTTTGCAGTTTTATGAATAGCAATATGTGATGCCAAATTTCAGGTACTATGGTTGTCCAGGTGTTGACAGAACCCAACTAGATACATTTACAGAAAGTGTCTGTGTGTGATATGGTATCTCTAGCTTCTTGAGACCTAGCTATGTGAGCACACCGTCGAATGCACGTATAACTTCCTCTTGACTTTGAAAATTTATTGCGTGGCAGTAGATCTTGGCTAAGATTTACCAGGAACGCCTCGCCTAGGAACATAACAGGAGTTTTGTAAACAAGCAACTTGAATTTTACAATTGTAGTGGTACAATCTTCACATCGACACTCACCGATACTGAGTTGGCCCGTCTTAAAGTAGTCGATAGTGGCTGCTTCTCACATACTGCTAGTCCACTTTGGGCTAGGTTCTTTATCTCTTATCTTCTCTCCCACACTAGCACCAATTCCTCCCCTGTCGATGAAGGAGTGCTCATGGCCTGTGTTCCCACTGGGCACTTATGTCGACCTGCAGGGTTCAACATCCAATTGTCCCTTTCAGTTCCCATTTATGAGTATGTTGCTGCGCACCCAGTGGGTGAAAAGTAGCCATTTCCTTTTCTTTTATTCTTAACCTGACGCCTGGCACAGCACAGCCATGCCTCTTGCCCCCCCTGCATTGCAGTGTGGGACTGCGCGAGGCTACTTTGCTGCCCCTGCAAATGTTGCCAGAGGCGTAGCCTCTTTAGTGGTCCATCTCCTCAGCAGCCTCTCGTAGTGAGCTGATGCACTGAGAGAAAACTCTTCTCTTTAGTGGGCAAGGCATCTCCTGCTAGCGAGGCAGAAGCACAGCTGGACACTGCAGGGTAGGCGTGGATGCCCCATGTGTGGATGGGGCGGCTCTCTCTCTCGCGTGAACAAACACAGGGCGGTGCAGCTGAAGGACACAATATTCACGGCGTCCCACTGCACAGGAGGTTCGTTTGCTCTTTTGTTGTGCTATTGCAGTTTATGTATCTACTTTTATTTTTCTTAGTAAACATATTGTTTATTCGCTACTTCGTATGAGTGCATGGTGGACTCGATAGACCCTCGACATCTATAGTGTGGTCACAATGAAATAATAAATTGGAGCAGAGAGGGTATGGCCACGAGTGTGTTTTCGCTGATTAAACAGAGAGCTGTCCTGCCCATTTTCTACTTCTCACGCAACTCTCACTCCCCTTTTTATATCAAACTTGCTCCTAACCCAGCTGTAGCAACACTGCCCATGTTAGTTTATATTTCCCTATGGGCAAGGTCTATACACCAGTTGTGGCTGTGCTGGGTAGGAGCACTCCCTCGGCCTCCTCTATGCAGGAGAAGCAGGACTAGGCTAGGTCAGGATCAATGTTCATTCTGACTCTTCACCAAGGTTGCCACCAGCTCTGGGCAGGGTGAGCCCCATGTAATGTGAGAAGACACCGTCTTTAAGGGCGTGATATCGTACCCTTGCTGCCCGGGCTGGGGGGGACACCTCTCTTTCCTCTGTCTTGCGCGCTAGCCCTTCTTTCAGGCCTTAGTCGAGGTTCTTTGGTACCTTTCACTTCTCTGGTCTCGCAACCCCTCTTGCTCTAAGCTAATGTTCCCCCTCGAGCTCATGCCAATCTATCTTTCTTCCCGTGACTTCCCTGCACCCTGTTGCCCTAGGCGCACTGGGTTCCCTATTGCCCTGCTCCCACTGTCCCAGGCCCTCACGTCAGCTTTCATAATCGGTGCTGTCAGGAGCGCAAGGGCAGCGTGCTGTAGTGCGCATGAAGCGCTCTATGTGTTGGTCCTTGTTCTCCTCTGCACACGTTGTGCGTCATGGCTGCCCCGTGCGCGCCGTGTGTCTCCATAGGCCCTTGTCACACTGGACCCTTGACCCTCTGCACTCCAACAATTGTATAGGCCTGTTGAAATAGCAGCAAATTACTGGAGGGAGCCAGTTCTTGGACTATAGCTGTTCTTGCGCTTAAGCTTGCCCTCTGATCAGCGCCTTGCCCCTTGATGCCGAGCCTAGCCCCTGCCCCTGTGCCAGGCCTGCCCCCTGCCCCTCCCTCTTATGTGCCAGGCCATGGGTCGCCTGGCCCTTGTGCCAGGCCATTTCGTGCACTGCCCCCTTGTTGAGCCCCAGGGAGTCGGAGGAATGGTGTGCCCATCCCAGCTTTGCCCAGGCCATCCCCACAGAGGGGGGGAAGCCCAGCAGGGCTGGGGGTGCACTGGGTCCCCTTCTGGGGTGGCCAAGTGGTTGAAGTCTCTGGGTTTTCCAGTGGTGTCTTACATGGGTATGGATTGCCAGAGTTGTTGGGGCCAGGACCTTGCTTTGGTTTTTTAGGTTCTCAGTGTCCTCTTTTTTGGTTTTTTTCATCAGTGTTAGTTATTAATTGTTGCAACCCAGGGCACAGGAGATGGGAGGTTGGACTCGCAGCTGCAGGGGCTTTGTGCTGGGCACCTCTGGACCCGGGGTACCCTGGAGTGTGAGGGTCTGATGAACAGACTCGAAGTTTTTTCACCAGGTTGGTAACTGTGTAAAATCATACAAAACCTCCCCCTTTCCCAAATCTTTTGAGAGATTGCCTTTTTTTTCTCTGTTTTTTTTCGATGGCTGAGTGCCCTCGATGTAGAGTCTCCTCACAAAATCAGAGAAGCAGTGCCTGTGACTCATCTGGGACCTCATCTGTTGCTCCTCTGGGTAGGCAATAATCGGCATGTCAGTTGGTGCAGATGTCAAGGCACTTGAGGTAAAACGCTCGTCGCATCGGAGACAGCGGTACACAGATTCGTGATGAGTCGCTCCTCTAGCGTGTGTGGTTGTCCCTGTGTACCAGTAATGAGACAAGGAATAATGTTAATTCTTGTTATACGACACTTTGAGTGTAACCAGAGGATAAGCAATTCATCTTGAGAGTGTGTTGTCTCTCTAGGCTGAGGTCGTGTTTCTAATCAGGTCCCTGGTGTGCGCACAGGAGATACTCTGTATCAGCTCCTCACTGCAAATACATGACTGATGAATAGATCTTTCGCAGCTGAGCGGTAATGTCTCCTGCTTTCAAAATAGTCAGCCTGTGTGGCTCAGAGTGTGTGTATCTCAGTTCCCTCCAAAACGTGCTAGTCCCTAGTGGCCTGGCCTAGGAATGCAGGGACAGATAAGCTTGGACTATACCACTCCTGCGTGTCACCTGTGTACAGGTAAAGAACACCAGAAAGTCCTGTATGTTTGTGGAAGCCATCAATGTGCGACACTGCTTGCACATTATGCTAGGCACACTCGGAGTGTACACACTTTAATTAAAACCCTCTCCAACTCTCAATTTTTTGGGTTTCTCTGCTCTGTCCCTGCTTCCAGTTCTGGGTCGGTGTCTCTGGGGGATGAGGGGGGTGCTGTGATCCTGTCTGGGCTTGGAGGGAGCAGGGCAGGGGTGATCCTGCTGTGGGGATCAAGCCTGGGGGTGGGAAGGGACCCTTTGCCATGGCTTTGCAGCCCCTGGGAGATGGAGGTCAGGGGGAGCTCTCTCCCAGGCCTGAGCTCTGGGTGGGGGATCCCAAGGCTCAGAAGCTCCAAAGAGATGGTGGGAAATGGGCTCTTCATTACACAGGGGCAGGCTCTAGAGTCCATGGGCTCTCAGTGATGTGACACATGGGATGTGTGTCCCTGCCCCTGTTCCCAGCCCTGCCTGATGCTCTGTTGTCTTTTTCGCAACCTGGAATGAAAACTTGAGATAATTTTTAGTAAGGAGGTAACGTAAGAGCAGATCTTTATTTTCTTTATTCCATCAATAAAGGCCTTCAGAGGCAGTCAGGGAAAGTTGTCCACAAAAAGCCCAACCCCACACAGGGCATGAAGAACATATTTATTAGGGTTTAGAGAATTAGCATAATTGATAAAAAGCACGAATTAGGAGGACAAGTGGTGAATTCCATTACCCCCAGGTCAAAACCCCTCCTTCTGGAGCCCCCTGCCTTGGTCCCAGCTGTGTTTGTCCATGAAATGTATCTGCAGAGAGTGGAGGAACTCTGCACATCACTTCGGATGTGAGGAGTATCCCGAGACCACATTGGGAGCCGAGACCCCTCGGGGGGCTCAGAGACCCTGGCATGAATGACCCGGGAACACTTGGTGGTTGGACTTTGATCCTGCAAGTGAAGAATTGCCAGGTTTGGTATGAGGACTGGAAGAGCGCACGGGTTCAAAGGGATGTTTTTATAAGGTGTGCACAGGGTGAAAATGTAGATTTTAGGATTTTAGTTATTAAGGTAATGCAGACAAGATGAGGGAACAGGCGTGTCTCGTCCTTCTTCTTTCTTCTTTCTTATTCTCCATCTTCTGATGTGATGTTGGCACCTGGGGATTGGTCTAGGATAGAAGTCACTGTCTAACATGGGTGATACGACATTGGAAAATAAAGGTAAATATGTTATACGTAATTTGTAATACAAAAGACGACGCAGCCTGCGTGGGATGGCGAGAGAGCGTCTGTGGCTGCCGTGCTGGACAGACCTCTGTCTGGCAGGAGAAAAAATTTTTAGATAAGATAAAATAACAACCTTGAGACCGGAGAAATGAGGAGCCCTGACTCCTTCTTCAAGCGCCGGGCGGTGGGAAGAGACTTTTCGAACTTTTTCTCGGGTCACTCTGACTGCTAAGGAATCCCCGACAAGAGAGCTGTTCCCGGCCTTGGTTCCCAGGAAGGACCAAGATAGCACAGGGGGGCTCAGAACTCTGGAATTTGTTTTGTCTTTCTGCTTAGGGAAAGGCCATGGAAAAGTACTGGGAAAAGGAGTCAGAAATGCAATAGGCTACAGAGTTACAGATATAACACTGTGTGACAAATACAGATAACACAGAAAAGAAAAAAGAGGCAGAACCAAGCAGCYCCAGCTCTGCCCCTCTCCTCAGGCCCAGGAGGAGCAGCAGCTGCAGGAGCAGCTCCTGGGGCCGAGGAGCTGCAGGGGCTGTGGGAGGAGAGGCAGCAGCTGCAGGACATGGCCTGTGATGGCCAGGCCCAGCAGTGGCACAGCTGGCACAGCTGGAGAGGCACAGCTGGAGAGGCACAGCTGGAGAGGCACAGCTGCCCGGGCCAGGAGGTCCAAAGCTTGGGCAGGGCTGTTGGGGGATGCTCCTGCTCCTCTGGGCTCCACAGGGCTCTCTGGCACACTGGAGGTCCCTGGGGGAGCTCACTGGGCAGGGCTCAGGCTGTGCCTCCCTCCTGAAATGGAAGCAGCTGGGGAAGGAGAGCCCTGATCCAGCACCTTGGAGCAGGCCCAGGCTCTGGAAGGTAAAAGGGRGCTCTGACCCCCTCATTCCCCCAGGTAAGGGCAGGTCCTGCAGGCTGGGTGCGTCTGCACAGCCCCTGCCGAGGGGACACGGTGTGGCTGTCCCCACGTGTGCTGTCTGTCCCCATGTGTGCTGTCTGTCCCCACGTGTGCTGTCTGTCCCCATGTGTGCTGTCTGTCCCCACAGAGCTGTGGCTGTCCCCACAGAGCTGTGGCTGTCCCCACAGAGCTGTATCTGTCCCCACAGAGCTGTGGCTGTCCCCACTTGTGCTGTCTGTCCCCATGTGTGCTGTCTGTCCCCATGTGTGCTGTCTGTCCCCACAGAGCTGTATCTGTCCCCACAGAGCTGTGGCTGTCCCTACAGAGCTGTGGCTGTCCCCATGTGTGCTGTGTCTGTCCTGAAAGAGCTGTGTCTGTCCCCGTTTGTGCTGTCTGTCCCCATTTGTGCTGTCTGTCCCTGTTTGTGCTGTCTGTCCCCACAGAGCTGTGTCTGTCCCTACAGAGCTGTATCTGTCCCCACGTGTGCTGTCTGTCCCCATGTGTGCTGTGTCTGTCCCGAAAGAGCTGTGTCTGTCCCCATTTGTGCTGTCTGTCCCCACATGTGCTGTCTGTCCCCACATGTGCTGTCTGTCCCCGTTTGTGCTGTCTGTCCCCACATGTGCTGTCTGTCCCTGTTTGTGCTGTCTGTCCCCACATGTGCTGTCTGTCCCCGTTTGTGCTGTCTGTCCCCACATGTGCTGTCTGTCCCCGTTTGTGCTGCCTGTCCCCACAAACTGCACCAGCTGCACAGACAGAGGCTGCTGCAGGAGCCTGGTGCAGCAATGTCCCCACCTGGAGCAGGACCAGGAGAACCTGTGGGTTCTGAGGTTCTTCCACAGGGCTGGCAGGGAACTCCAGGCAGCCCCTTCTGGCCTGGGGCTGTACCCAGACAGGGCAGGGTGTGCCCAGCCCGGCCCTGCCTGCCCCTGTCCCCACCCTCTGCTCCAGATGAGCCCCGGGCACACCCGGCCGTGGGGCTGGAGTAGCACAGCTCATCTCCTCAGCAGGGAGTGAGGAGGGGCTGCTCCATCCACCCTGGGCCAGTGCCCATCCCACCATTGTCCCCATCCCACCATTGTCCCCATCCCACCATTGTCCCCTCAAAGGCTGCAGGACCCGGTGGGGAGGGACCTGAGCAGCTCCTGGGGGACACCAGGCTCATCACCAGCACATCAGTGTTGCTGTTCCTTTGGGAGTCCCCTAAGCTGGATGTTCCCTGGTAGCAGCAGGCAGGCAAGGAGACTCCACACAGCTTCTGGGGGTGCTGATTAGATGAGGGTTTATTGGGGGTCCCACCCCCGGGAGCAGCATGGCTTCTGAGGGGAAGGGAGGGGGAGAGAGGGAGAGCCTGGGGAGAAAAGGGGCCAAGAGGGAATCTCATCACCCCCCACAGCTTAAAAGGGAGATTCAAGGTGGGCACGGAATCAGATTTGGGATTACAGATCCATGATACTTCAGGGGAGGAACTCAGGCTTGGAATAAACCCKACATTTTTGAGGGGTGAGACAGAGCACACCAYTGAACTAAAATGGAACACCACACATCAGCCCCCCTCCTCAGCAGGGAGTGAGGAGGGGCTGCTCCATCCACCCTGGGGCAGTGCCCATCCCACCATTGTCCCCATCCCACCATTGTCCCCATCCCACCATTGTCCCCTCAAAGGCTGCAGGACCCGGTGGGAGGCACCTGAGCAGCCCCTGGGGCACACCAGGCCCATCCTCCCTGTGAGCTGCCCCTCACCACCTCCCACTGCCCCTGGGGGTTCCACACCCCTGAGCCCCCCAGCCTGGCCTCCCTGGCTGCCCCCGAGCCTGGGCTGCCCCTGGGCTGCTGCCACTGCCCCATTTCCAGGTGTCTGACCCCTCTGGAGCTTGGGAAGGCTCTGAGGGTGGCAGTTCAGCACCTTTTGAGTTTTCACTGGGTTGTTTGGCCACCTTTAAATCCCTTGAAGCTAAAAGAAGTCTTTGCATGTAACTCTGGCCTCGAGGCTGTTCACAGGGTGCTGGGAGGGAGTTCAAGGAGGGAGGGAGGTGTGAGGAGCTCTTTAGCCCCCAGAGAAGGGGTGGTCAGCAGGCTGGGGACAGATTTACCTGGATTTATTTGAATGACCTGGCTTAGCTGATGACATCAGACTTTAACTCCTCAGCCTGTCAGGGTCAGGAGTGCTGGCAGGASTAAAGTCACCAGCTGGAACAGGAGCATTTCTAGAAAGGTTTGGTGCAGTTAATCACAGCTGGGCTTCTCYTGAGCAGGCGCAAAGAATTGTCCACTCCTCCCTGAACCACCTGTGCAGCTCCAGTCAGACACTGTCCCACAGCATCCCCTCTCAAGGCATTCCTCTGAGGAATTGCAGTATCTCCTGAAGCCAACMTCCCCTTTCCTCATAAACAGGATTTATTTCAGGAGCAGATGAACTAATCCCAAGAAAATGCTGTGTCCTTGTCTTGAGTTATCATGGCTTTGGGAGCCTTAGGGCTGAGAGGTGCATGAAGGTTGTAGGATGATGAAGTGTCATGAGAGTCCCTCAGGTCCCTCAGAGGGACTTGAATTTAAATTCAAGAACCCAACTSTTGCCCACTCTGTGACTGAGGTGAGATTTGATGGTGGGAAGATGGACCAGTAACACCAACCCTGCCCCTGGGCAGCCATTTCCCCTTGYGCTGTCCCTGCAGGCCCAAAGTGCCTCCCCAGCTCTCCTGGAGCCCCTTTAGGCCCTGMRAGGGGCTCTGAGCTCTCCCTGGAGCCTTCTCTTCTCCAGGCTTGAAGGAGTTTGGTTACACCAGGCCCTGCTGGGAGGGATTCCATTTTCCCCCTTGAGGTGGGTTTGGGTTTTCCAGCATTGCATCCCAGAGCTCACAGACCAAGAGGCCACCAGGCTCACTCAGAGCTTCCTGAGCAGGGTTTGAGGGCAGCTCCCTCATGGACTGTATTTATTGTCCTGCTTACAGTGGGCAGCTGGTGCATAAATTATTACACTGCTTAAATTGCTGTTGATCAACTCCTCTGAGGATCATGGGAAATAAATCATAAAACATCTTCCCCCAGCTTTSCCTTCTCTGCAGGCTCAACTTCCATCCCAAATTCTCCACCTCCTCCCCCACAGCTGTGCAGGGGGATGGGCAATGGGGGCTGTGCTCAGTCCATCACCCCTTGTCTCTGCTGCTCCTTCCTCCTCCTCCTCCTCCTCTTCCCCTGCTCTAGCCTGGGGTTCCTGCCATGGCCCAGCCCTCCAGGAGCCTCCACCATGGACGGMTCCCTGAGGTTCTGCAGGAGCTGCTCCAGCCCCAGCACAGCTCAGAGGCCCCCAGGGCCCATCCCCTGCTCTGCCCAGGCTCCTGCAGGGGCTGCAGCTCCATCTCTGCTCCCCCTGCACCTCCCTGGGTTCAAGGGGCACAGCCTGTGTTACCCTGGCTCCCAGGGAACCTCTGCTCTCTTTCCACCCAGGCACAGGAGCCCCATGTGAAACTGTGATGATTAAAGGTAATTAATSTAGAAAACCTCAAGAAATGGTGTATCCATCAGTGATCATTGGAAAAAAGACAAGAGCCCAAGAACAAAGATGGGRTTGGATTTGAGCTTTAAAGTCCTTTTCAGCCTAGGCCATTCCATGACTCTAGCAAAGCCTGGTGGCTGCCCCACAGTTCTCAAGGGTGAAGCAGGACTCTGCCAGAGCCCAGGAACWGCCCCAGCTCTCTCTGCAGGTCATCAAATCCACAGCAATCCCATTTACTGGGGAAAGTGTTTTGATGGACTGTGTCAAAAGCCTCACAGAAGTCTGTGCAGGTGCCATCAACAGCTCACCCTCTATCTGCTGATGGAGTCACCCCATCAGGGAAGGCCAYGAGACCAGTCAGGGATGGCTTTGCCCTCCATGAGGCTCTGCTGGCTGTCCCTGAACACTCCCATGCCTGGGAATTATCAGCACTCTGCAACCTGCCAGGACTCACCTGTCCCAGCTCTGCAGCTCCTCCCCAGGGCAGGCACAGGGGCAGGGGCTGAGCTCTGCTCTGGGACAGGGACAGGAGCCCAGCAAGGGCTGGAGCTGGGCCAGGCCTTGGCATGGAGCTCAGGGCAAGGTTCTGCCCCCCGAGGCTGCTGGGCACTGCCCAGGCTTCCCCAGGGAATGGGGCCAAGGCTGCCAGAGCTCCAGGAGCTCCCAGGGGTGCTCAGGTGGGGTGTTGGGGTGCTGTGCAGGGACAGGGGCTGGGATCAATGATCCCTGAGAGGTGCCTTCCAGCTCAGGATATTCCAGGATTCTGTGCTCCTACAATTGCATTTAACACCTATCCTTGGTTTTGCAAAGGTGCCCTCAGGGAGGCTAGTGGCAATAGGGATCACCCCTGGGCTATTGGTCCTTGGAAGCTGGTTATCCTTGGAACTGGTTATCCTTGGAGCTGGTTATCCTGGGAGCTGGTTAACCTTGGAGTTGGTTAACCTTGGAGCTGTGTACTTGAATGGTTATATCCTTGGAACTGGTTATCCTTGGAGCTGGTTAACCTTGGAGTTGGTTAACCTTGAGTGGTTACCTTCGGCTAGATGTCCGTGGTTTTCCCTTTAAAGGTGGAAGTGCTGCATGAGGTGGGAATGCCCCCAGGCACCCATCCCCTCCCAACTCCCCACAGGAGCCACAGTGAAGGGTGTGCTTTTTAATGTCAGTTATAATAAAATATTTTTACAGAGCCCAAAAAATTCAAAATAGTGCAAAACATCTCACTGTCATGCATCCATGGGAGCCGCCGCGGAGGGCGGGACAGACACACAGGCATCGGTGACACTGTGCTACAGGAGCAGGATTGGTCAGTTCAATCACATGCCGAACAGGACGCTCTGGGGAGGGGCTCAGGGCCAGGGCACCACGGAGGGGCTGCGGGGCCGAGCCCCAGCCCGGCCGTGCAGGAGCAGCCGCTGGAAAAGGGTGTAAACATTGAACAGAAACGAGAGAGCAACGTGAAACCCTCTGGTCCCGGCAAACCCTCGAGACAAAGGAGCATTTGGGGTACCCTGTTTTGGGATGGGAGGGGGCTGAGGGAGCTGTACTGATTTGTGGGGTCATGAGGCCTCTGCGTGCCCCAGACTCAGCTGGGGTGGCCAGCCCAACACCACACGCCCAGGCCTCCCAGGCACTCGCACGAGACATGCACACCACAGCACACAGAAATGGTGCTCACTGGGGAACTGGGGGCACAGAACTGGTGCTTACTGGGGGACTGGAGGGGGGGCTTCTCTGGGCTGGGGTGGGAAGGGTTTTGCTTGCGCCAAGGAGATCCCATGGGCTGCACTGCTCAGGAATGCTGGTCCCCGTGGCCAGAGCAAAGAGGAACGAGTCCCTCTGCCCAGGCCCCTCAGCCCCTGCCTCCCCAGGCCCTGGCACCTTGTGGGGGGCACTGGGGGAGCCCACGGTGGCAGCAAGGCAGGGAAGACAGGATATGGGCCGGGGGCTGCTCCCTGCTGCTCCCGACCCTGGTGATGCTGCTGCCAGCCAGGGAGGGGACCCTGTGCAGGGCCCGTGGGGGCTGCACCCACCAAGCCAACAGCCCCAATAGCCCTTCCAGGGGCAGGACACAGCCTGTCCAGCTGCCCTGTATGTACAGGTATTTACATATGTACACGGATGTGCTCAGGGCTGGCAGCTGCCCTGCCCTCAGGACACACCAGCACACTCAGGGATGGGGACAAGGGGCCATCACGCTGTGCCAGCCACTCACCAACACCCACATATGGCACAAGACACACACACACCCCACAGCCCTTTCCTTGTGTCACTCGGTGAGGGCTGGGGCTGGGTGGGACACTGCAGGTTCAGAGTGAGCCACTGGGGCTGGGGAAGGGCAGAGTGCTCCCCTGAGCCAGGCTGGGCTCCAGCCCGTCCCTGCAGCCCCCCACAGCAGCGCCTTCCTGCGGGCTGCGCCAGACCCGGCTGTGCTCGCTGTCAGCCAGCCGTGCTGGCCGGGGAGGGAGGGAGGCTCTGTCCCTGCAGCCACAGCACCCCTCCCCAGTGCCACCGCTCTGGCCACTCCTATGGCTTATACACGGCTGGAGGATCCTGTCAGGGGCCGGGAGAGGGGGCGAGGGCTGGGGGGACAAAGGACTTTAACTGCTGCCCTCCTCGGCCGAGCGCGTGTCCGACTTGAGCTTGACGAACTCCTTGGCCACCTCGTCGTTGTTGCGCTGCGAGAGGATGCGGAGCACGGTGAGCCCGGTGTCGTCCATGTGGATGCGGCGGCCCAGGGGCAGCCAGCAGGCGCAGCCGGGGCGCTGCAGGATGTCCCGCAGCTGCAGCACGGCGATGCCCACGGTGCGGTCCTCCCGGGCGAAGCAGTAATCCTTCACACACACCTGCAGCTCGTAGCACTCGGGGCCCGTCTCTGTGCCCAGCGTGCTGAGGGGGCAAGGGACGGGCAGYGTTGGCAGATGGGGTCACACTCCACCCCTAGCCCGGCCATCTACAGTCCCGATGTGGCTGCTGTCCCCACCCCTACCCCTAGAAAAGCATTTTCCTTTTTACTCCTGCTCCCCTCTCCCTGTTTTACCAATGAGAAAATGCCTAAACCAGCCCATCRGGGATGCACAAACTCCCTGGCAGACCCCAGGAGGTCCCCAAGTGCTGGGGTCACTTCCCCCAGCCTGTCCCCACATCCCCAGCCCGTGGTGCCACTCACAACTGGAAGCTCTCGTTGTACTTGGGGGCCCAGCTGTTGTTCTTGGATTTGGTGGCAAATTTCCTCTTCTTGTCACTGAGGTGGGGCCCGATGATGTTGACCTCGATGAAGGGCCGGAAGATGCCCGAGGTCTGCCACTTGAGGTCATTGGCAGCCACCACTGCAAGGAGGGGACAGGTGAGGCTCAGGGGGCACTGTCACCTGCCAGACCCTGGCACCTGGCCAGCAGGACCCACCTTTGACGGTGACTTTGTGCTCGCCACTGCTGGGGTGGGTCAGGAGCTCCACGTGGATGGACACCTCCCCAACGGGGTCATCCACGCCAGAGCCTGGGACAGACAGAGGGATGAGATGGAAGTGCTGTTTTCCCAATGCTCCTGACATGCCCTGCCCAACACTGACCCCTCTGAGGAGGCAGGTCACCCACCGTGGGGTAGAAAGGGGTGGGCATTAGGGGTGTCCCTAAGGGCTGTGGGCACAGCAGTGTGGGTGCAGCAGCTGTGATGGACATGGCAGGACACCCCCAGCAGCACGCTGCCATCCCACCCCTGTGAACCCCCCTTGCTCAGACAGGGCTGGGGGGCCTGTCCAGGATGGGGCACAGGACAATGGCTCCCCGTGCTCTGGCCACAGAGGGATGACAGTGCCATGGGCAGGAGGGACCAACCCAGGGCAGCCACAGCCCTACCAGTGTCTCAAGGCTGACCCCCCCCCTCGTACCCCTCCATCCCGGGGACCACACCAAGCCCAGGGGTCCCCGAGCCTGGGGACCAACAGGTGAGCCCACCCCACACCACCCCAGAGCTGTGCATGCACCCGTGGGTGAAGGACGGGGTGCAAGGCAGAGGGACAGGCTCTGTGGGCCTGATGGGAGATCCAGCAGGGCTCAGTGGGCAGCTCTCAGGTGGGAAGAGCAGTGAAGGAGGACATGTCCCCACGTGTCACTGAGGGTGTCACTGAGGGTGCCGGGGCTGGCGAATGGCACATTCCCCTCCATCCCCGGCCCCGCCCCTGCATGCTGAGCCGGGATGGAGGCGATGGCGGCTGGCGAGGGGCTGGGCATGGAAGGCCAAGCAGGGGTAGAGCCCCGGCCCCAGCAGGGTGTGATGGAGGCCAAGCAGGGGGCTCATMCTGCACCCCAGGACAGGCAGAGCACGCCGGAGCAGGGCTAGTAATGGTCCTTAGGGCAGCAGGGTGGGCACAAAGGGCACAGGACGTGGCACAGCCACATGTCCCAGGGGGAGGTCAGGGTGGTGCAGCAGTGCTGGGGACAATGTGGGGTGCCCAGAGCGTGTGGGCAGACACCCCCATTCCCACAGGGACAGCCCCCAACCCGCTCTGGGGGTGCTCAATATGGCTGAGCACAGCTCCACCGCAGTCCCCCCAAAGCAGCCCTGGGAGGGGCAGTTTGCCCATTCTGGGGTCCCAGGCCAGCCCAGCCCGGGGCTGGGACTGTTACTAGCCCAGGCCGGCGGCAGGCAGGTGCAGGGGCGGGCGTAGCACACGTACCCTTCTCAGGATAAACCTCTTCACTAAGGGTAAACCTAATCCCTTTCCCACCATGAACTAGTGGGAAGGAGAGAGAAAGAGAC
The DNA here is from genome assembly GCA_002167245.1 of Sporophila hypoxantha. Classification (NCBI taxonomy): domain Eukaryota; kingdom Metazoa; phylum Chordata; class Aves; order Passeriformes; family Thraupidae; genus Sporophila; species Sporophila hypoxantha. Next base: position 1,505,673 of record NDFG01000022.1, read on the forward strand.
AGAGACACGGCACAGAGTACACAAAGAGAGGAGGAAGGAGATGAAGGAGGAAGGAGATGACAACGAAGAGAAGAGGGAGGAGATGAAAAAGAAGGGAGGAGGGAAGAGATGAAGGAGAGGAGATGAGGAAGAGAGGAGAAAGGAGATGACATGTGTGGGGAACAGGAACAGTGAGGGAGGGGGGGAAACAAAGAGAAAGAGAGATCAGATCTCGCAGACAGACTGACGGCCAAGCACCCGGACAACACTGCAGCGACACAGGAGTGCCAGGCACCCCCAGCTCCGAGTGCGGCTCCTGGGGACAGGGTACACCCAGGGGTGCTGGCACCCACCAGACCCAACCCCACGCCCCCGACATGGCTGGCACAGGAGGCACAGACAGGACAGACGTCCCTTGAAGGAGACTCACGGACAGCGAACGCACGTCCCACTCCCCTGGACGCAGACAAGCCTGGCTGGGGCACCCTAAGGTGGCCCGTGAGCACCACTGAGCAGCTCAGGGCCCTCCTCCAGCAGCCAAGGGACAGAATCAAGGGCAGCATTTAGAGCTGAGGGCTGATCCTGCCCTGGAAGGTGCCCAGCATCCTGCACTGCACCTCAGCACACCTGAGCCCAGATCAGGGGCTTGGGCACCCAGCACGCCCAGGACAGGCCCTGGCACAGCATCCGGATCCCATGGACCCTGTCAGTGCTGGGTGCCTGGGGCCATCCAGAGGGGACAAACACTGGGACACCTGGCCAGAGGGTGACCTTCCCCCCACCCACAGGCCCCGTTTCCATGCCAGTCCAGCAATGCCCTGGCACTGGGGACCCACTGCTCTTGCTGGTGGGGAACTGGGGAGTGCCAGGCTGCTGCTGCTGGGCACCACGGCCCCTCTTCACCTGCAAGGCATGGGAGGAAAAAGCCCCTTCCTGCCCCACCCTTCTCTTCCCCACCGTGAGCCTGGCTGGGACCCCCAGCCCACTGGGACAGAGCCAAGGTGGGTGCTGGCCACGGGGCAGCCTGGGGAGGACGAGGGCAGCGTGTCCTACCCTGTGACGACTGGGTCTGCACGAAGGTTTTGATGAGCAGATCTGTGGCCTGGGTGTAGAGGGACAGGGCGTAGCGCAGCGACTGCAGGTCAGGGCTCTTCTCCAGGAACGTTTTCTTCAGCCCCACGCCGCCAGCATGGAAGTATTGCTGGAGGGGGAAAGGCCTCAGGATGCTCAGCAGTTCTGTGAGGGTTTCCCTGGTTCTCCCCGTGCTGGGCCTCAGGGTCAGAGCCTCGTGGGCACCCCAAATGCCCCAGAGTGCCCTCACCTTGATGGTGTCCAGCGCCAGCTCCACCACGGCACACTGCTTCGGGGTCAGGCTCTTGGCTTCCTCACGCACCATGTGGTCCTGGGGGACACAGAGCCTGCTCTCAGCACAGCACCAGGACCCCGCTGCCCCCAGCCCAGCCCAGCCAGCAAGGGGGCAGTGGTGGGGTCCTGGCAGCAGTGGCACTGGCACTCACCCTGGAACAGAGAGCACCCCAGCACCCCCAGCCCTCACCTTCAGCTCAGTGCCCCCCAGCCCAGCCCCCCAACCCTCACCTTCAGCTTGGAAAGCTGCCCCAGCTCCTTGGCCGCGTTGAAAATCATCTGTGTGCCCTGCAGAGAGCAAAGAAACAGGGACAGCCCCGGTGAGCAGCCGGGCTGGGGGTGGCATGGCCAGGCTGGGCACATCATGCCAGAAGCTTCCTGCAGATCCAGGGGTTCTCCAGGCTCCAGGGGACAGCAGCCAGGMAGGTGACACAGGTACCAGGCTGGCAGCCCCAGGTTCTCAGCACAGTGTGAGGCTGCAGGCTTGGGGACSCCAGGGCAGGACGCCACCCTGGCACCACCCTTGGCTCTGCTCAGCACAAGCAGCTCGGCCCAGGAGTCCCATCCTGCTTGCTGTGCTCCAAGCACCTGCTCCTGCACCCAGCAGGGCCTGGCACAGCAGGGAGCACTGGGCACGGTGGGAGCAGAGCACAGGAGCGAGGGACAGCGGGCACGGGGGGACGTGGCCTGGACCCCACAGCCACCAAACAGCCCCCGGCCACAAAGAGCCCTGCCCAGCCCCAGCAGGCCCAGGGAGGCTCCCAGCCCCTTCCCCAGGTGGGGAGATCTCTGCCTGACCCGTGGCCCCACCGTGGCAGGGGCCATGGGGCCATTCCTTGGGGCACAGCAGCTCCCTGGATGGGCAGATCCTGCTCACTGCCCTGGGCTGGCACCTCTGACTGGGCTGAGCACAAGCTCTCCTCCTCAGCCCCTCCAGTGTGCAAATGCAGTGGATAAACTGGGGCCCAGAGACCCCCACTCCCTTCCCTCTCCCAGCACCAGTAGTTCCAGTCCCTCCCAACACAGGAAGCTCAGCTCCTCCCCCATTAACCAGCACCTTCTACAGGGCTCTGCCCCCTCCGTGCCCACATTTGGTATGCCCCCATTAACGCTTTGTGCCCACCTCTCTGCCCACCCAGTCCTGTCCCATTAATTCCACCCTCACTGTTCCCATCTCCCCCAGTCAGTGGACAGGCTGGGAGCAGGGGACACTGGTGTCCCCAAAACAGAGCACGACAGGACACTGTACTGAGCTGGGAGTCCCCAACCCAGAGCACGAGGGACAAGGGACAGAGGGGAGGGAAGGGGAGAGAGCAGTGCAAGTGGGGAGCAGAAGAGCCATGTCCTTACTTCAGTGTGACTGGGCAGCTTCACCCTGCTCTGGAAGAGAACAGCAAGGGACAGTTACTGGTGGCCCCAGCAGCATTCAGCCACGGCTCCAGGCCCCCCCATCCCCTGGCCAGGAGGGCTCAGGCCCTGTGCCCTCCTCTGGCTCTCCCAGCTCTCTGCTGGTGCCACTGGATGGGCACCAGGTCACAGCTGCAAAGGCTCAGCCCCTGCCTGTGCTGCTGAAGCTGAGATGAGCATGCCAGGTCTCTTCTGAGGTTTGCTCCCCACCCCATTTGGGGCTGGGAGACCAGAGGAAATCAGCTCACCCAGCACACTCAGCAAACTGGGCAGGAGCCGGTGTCCCCCAGGAGAGGAGGGGGAGCTGCAGGCATTGCCCAGATGGATGCTGGCATGGCTCTTCCCAAGAACCAGGATCTGGGGAGCAGGYTGGGGTCTCTGCTGGACCCACCCTGTGGTGAGGAGCCCCCAGGCAGGGCAAGAGCCCATGTGCTGGAGAAAGCCCTTGGAGCAGGGCTGGGGCTCAGTAAGGAAAGGGGATTGGGCTCAGAGATCCAGGGGATCCCAGCAGCCCCAAAGGCCCACCCAGGGGGTCCCCTCTTCCTGAGCCCCCCACAGTGGGGTGGGGGTGTGTGGAGGGTCYCCCATGCATGGGGTCTCACCCCTTGCTGTCCCACCAGGCAGCTGAGGGCTGTGGGGCAGTGCTCCCCACGGGGATGGGTCACACCCCACATCTGCCCCATGGGACTGAACACCACAGAGCCCCCATTCCCTACCCCAGGGACACACAGAACTGGGGCTGTCCCCAGCACACAGCACAGCACACCTCACCACAACACCACGCAGGCAACAGCACATCCAGACAGCACGACAGAGGAAGCACGGACAGGCCTGGACCTGCAGAGCAGGCGGGTGTGAGACCACGAGTGTGGCCCCGGGGTGTGACACACACGGAGCCCACAGCTATTTACCTTCTCTGTCCCCTTGCCATGTTTTCTCAAGAGCGTGCCCTGTAGAAGCAATGTCAGAGGTTGAGTGTGGGGTGGGGGGACAGCATGGGACAGGACACAGGGGCACAGGTGGCAGAGACATGACGAGCTCCTGAAGGACAGCCAGTGGGGGACTGGTCCCCACCGGGATATTCAGTGAGGGCCTGGTGTCATCAGGGTGCTGGATCCCCACTGGAAAGCAGGATGTTGCACTGCTGGAGAACTTGTCCTCACCCTGGGACACTGCTGGGATGCAGGGATGCTGACTCTATGAGGATGATCCTTGCTGGGATACAGAGATGCTGAATCCGTGAGGGATGATCCTTGCTGGGATACAGGATCCAGCTGTGTGTGGGCAGGCTCTGGTGCCCCCACACATCCTGCTTCAGCTCTGCCAGGTGCTCGCAGCACTGGGGAGGGAGCAGGGAGGGAGTAGCTGGGATTTGGCTTTGGCACGCAGAGCTCTGGTTTGTGCAGGGCTGGGCCCAGTGCCAGCCCCACACTGGCCCAGTTTCAGCCCCACATTGACCCAGTGTCAGCCCCACACTGACCCAGGCAAGAGGAACTGTGTGAAATGAGCCACAGTGCCATGGGGGGGATGAGGAACTGTTGGGGTCAGGAGAGGGGAGCACAGAGTCAGCTGGCTGGGAAGSCTCAGATGGAACAAGCAGCACAGGAACAGCCAGATAGGGCTGCCAGGACGGGTTCTGGCCCTGGCACACGGTGATGGGTGAACAAGAGGAGCTTGTACCACACAGAGCTGACACTGCTCTGTCCCCCAGAGCCTCAGCAAAGCTGGGACATGGGGCTCCCACGAAGTGCCCATGAGGTCCTCATGAGGTCCCCATGAGATCTGAGGGGACACTCAGCCCCAGGCTGCCCCCAAGGCTTCCCCAAATGCTGTTGGACACAAAAGGTGTTGGGGGACAGCAGAGGGGTGTTTGTCCCTGCAGGGATTGGCACCAGCACCCAGGAGCTGGCTCCCACTGCTCTTCCTGCACAGGTGCCTGGGTCACAACAGGGGTGGAGACAGGACTGGGGGGGTAAATTGCCCTTCCCTTGCCCCGAGGGGCATAAACCCACAGCCACAGATTGGTCAGAAGAGGACAGAAGGAAACTGCTCAGTCAAAGCCATGCAAGGACCCAGCAGCGATGCCGAGAAGGGAACCAGCAGTCCGGGTTCCCAGGGTCACAGCCCGACCAGGAGGAGCCTCACGACTCGTGCCAGCAGCCTGCCCCAACACCGAGCACCGGGCCGGGGACCGCCGCGTCCCCGAGAGACTCCTCCTCCTCCTCCTCCTCCTCCTCCTCCTGGCAGGGAAAACCTCTGCCCTCACCCCCCCCCACAGCCAGACCCAGCCAGGGCCTCGACGGGAAACTGAGGCACGAGGGGAAGGACGAGCAGCCCCGACTGCAGGCTCGTGCCTCCCGCGGTATTGCTCCCCTCAGCACGGAGCCCAGGTCTGGCAGTCCCCGATGACATTGGCACTGATGGCACTGCCATCGCCGTCCCCTCCCTCCCCATCACTGCCCCCTGTCCCTCCCCACATCCCGGCCCCGCCAACCTGCCCGAGGCCTCTCCACCCACCCCATCCCGGAGGGGCTGGCATGTGCCGGCCAGGAGCCAGGGCCAGGCAGGGGCGGGGACCAGGAGCTGGACCAGGAGCCGAAGGAGGGTGTGGGCAGGGCACGGGCAGCCACACAAGACAAGAACCGGCGAGGCCAGGACCGACACAGAGCGGACAGACAGACAGACAGACAGGGAGCTGCCGTACTTACAATCATCTGCCATTGAGAGGCGAGAGGAGCAATTGGAGAGAACAACCGTGACGTGAGTGCCGGCCCTCGCCTCCTCATCCTCCCCAGCRCCAGCCCTGGCTGCCCCCCACCCCCGGCAGGGCCACAGCACTGTCACTGAGTGTCACTGCCCTGCCACTGCCTCCACAGCCCCCGAGGAGCCCCAGCCTCACCTGCCCAACCCCTCCTGACTCTGRGGGGGAGCTTTGCCCCAGGGGGGCTCAGTTCCAGGGACCCCAGTTGACACTTGGCTCTGACATGGACCCCCAAACCACCAACCTGTCTGGCCACCCTGTGGGCTGGCACCCAGGGACGCCTGGGCAGGATGTCCCCTGCCCGAGGGACCAGTCCCAGCACAGCTTTCTCCAGGGACTGTGTGCCCTCAGGAAAATCACCCAACACAGCCACATGTCCCTGCCCCCTCCTCTGCCCTAGCACAGAACCCACTGTCTCCACAGCCCGGCTGCAAAGAGACTGGGACAGGGACTGGGACAGGGACTGGGATGGGGACTGGGATGGGGACTGGGATGGGGACTGGGATGGGGACTGGGATGGGGACTGGGACTCAGTGGCACCAGCATCCCTATGAGATTTGGCCACCTTTGGCCAAAGGTGTGTGAGCCTGGTCAGAAGGGATGTGGGGCTGACCTGAGCCAGGCTCAGGGCTGTGACACAGTGACAGTGAGGTGGCACCACTGAGGGCTGACATGTCACCACTGTGCTGTCCCTCACAGACACAGCACAGGAGCTCCACAGTCCCAGAAAGGTGACATAAAGGCTGACAGCTCCAGGAACTCCAAGGAGGAGCCTGARCCCAGCTTTGTAACAGTGACAAAAGCCACAAGAGAGTGACAGGTGTGTGGCTGGTTGAGAGCCCTCAGTGTCACCCTTTCCTGCCTGACTTCAAAGGAACCCCCCCAGGAAGCTTCAGGTGCAGGGAGGGCAGGCAAACAGCAATGTGATATGGAGCCTCAGAGAGGGACCATTCCCTGGGTTTGCTCTGCTTTCCTAAACAYCCCAGGAGCAAGGAACAGCTCAGCCCTGCTGGGGAATATGTCCCCCCACCCTCATGAAACCCCCAGSCCCTCAGCAAGGCAAACAGGCAGCRTCTCCCCACACTCCAGGAGCCCCTGGATTCACCTCCTGGCACAGGGAGCACACCCACAGCCAGTGTGGATCAGTGTGGCATGGGATGCTGTCCCAGCTCTGGGGGAAGGATGGATAAGAAAGGGCCAGTGTCCCCTCTTGATGCCACAATGGAGGTGGCAGGAAGGTCCTTTGCCAAAGCMAACCAAGAAGGTTCTGGAGCAAGGATGACCTATCTCTCTTCCATCCTTTCCCTGGCCAGGAGCTGGACACGGGTTTGGAGACATCAGTGAGGTCCTCACCCTCTCACATGCCATGAGGGCACCTGGCCAGCCATGTCCCACACTGGCCCCAGTCAGTCACCTGTGCCTCAGGGTCCCTGGTCCCTCTGCCCATCACTCACCGTCTGGTCTGTGAGCGGGGGTAGGACRATGGTCTTCTCCATGGTGTTCATCACCAGCTTCCAGAGCTCCTTCAGCACTCGCTTCAGCACCGTCTTCTCGCAGATCTTGGCAAAGAGCGTCAGGCTGCAGGAGGACATCCCCRTGTCACCCCTCCCGTGTCACCCTGACTCTGCAGGTCCCCCACGCTGCCTGACGAGGCCAGGAGGGGCAGGGTGGGGGTTCCAGCTGCCCCCACACTCACTTGCTGTCCAGCAGGTCCATGATGGGCTGCAGGACGTTGTCGGCGTCCTGTGCCACGCTGCTGCAGGTGCTGGCGGGGACGTTGCCGGTGCCCTTCACCTGGCTCAGGATGTCACCCATCTGCTTCACACACTCCTCGATGTGTGGCTGGAAACTGGGGACCACAACATGCAGGCAGCTCAGCATATCCCCCCCAGAGCCCCTGGACGCAGGTTCTGGACCCCCAGAACTCTGCTTTGCCCACTGCCCCTGCCCTCTCACCCAGCTGTACCTGGTGGCAAACACTCGGCTCAGATCATCCAGGACGTTGTTAAGTTTCACCTGCAGTTCCTTGAGGATATCACTGGCTTCTGTGTCCAGCTGCAGGAGGAACAGGTTGTTGAAGCTGACAAAGCTCCTGAACCAGCCCTCAGGGAAGTTTCTGCATCCCAAACACATCCCTGGGCAGGGTGAAGCCCTTCCCAGTCTGACATGGTAGGAGAGCAGAGTGCCATGGGGCAGGACAGTGTGACCCCACACAGGAGTGAGGAAGGAGKCTGCTCCCAGCTCTGGGGAACTGGGCATGGGGCTACCCCGGGGGAGAAGGGAATGATCCAACCCCTACAGGGCTCCCTTCTGGAACACCCCCCATACTCACATCCTTCCCACCCATGGCTTCAAACATCTTCTCGAGCTGGACACGGAGCTGCTGGATGTTGTTCATCAGGATGCAGGGCTGGAGGGGTGGGATGGAGAGGGGGGTCAGCACCAATAAATAAGGCTGAGACAGCTGCTCACAGCCCCAGGACCCTCCCATCTTTCACGGGGGACATGAGGACAGGGATGGCACAGAAGCCACCCTGGCAGTGTGTCAGGAACTGCCATCAGGAAGGGACTGACCCACCCTGGGGTTGAGGTGACATGTGAGGACAGCAAAARAGAGATACATCACCACTTTCTCCTTCTCCTTGGAGCAGTAGGAGGCAAAATCCTTGGAGATGATCTCAGCGTACTGGAGCAGCACATTGCTGATGGTCTGCAGCCAAACAGGGCACCAAGGAAGACACCCAGACAGCAGCAACAAAGCGTAAGGAAGGAGAGAAGGAAACCATGAATCCAACAGCAGTGAAACAACCTCATATCTGGATACATACGGGGAGCCCCAGACCCYCTGGCCTCATGGATCACAGAATCATGGAATTAYTAAAGTTGGAAAAGCCCTATAAATGCAAGTCCAACCATCACCTCAGCACAACCACCATGTTCACCACTAAACCATATSCTCARGTGCCACATTCACATGTGTTTTAAACACTTCAGTGCTGCCCTGGGCAGCCTGTGCCAGGGCTGGACAAACCTTTCAGTGAGGAAATTTTACYAACATCCAGCCCAAATCTYCCCTGGCACAACTTGCAGCCATTTCCTTTCCTCCTGTCCCTGTTCCCTGGGAGCACAGCCYGACCCTCCTGGCTGTCCCCTCCTGTCAGGAGTTGTGCAGAGCCAGAAGGTCCYTCCTGAGCCTCCTTTTCTCCAGGCTGAGCCTCCCCAGCTCTCTCAGCCTCTCCTGCTGCTCCRGACCCTTCCCCAGCTCTGTTCCCTTCTCTGGACACGCTCCAGCCCCTCRATGTCCTTCTTGTCATGAGAGGCCCCAAACTGACCCCAGGATTTGAGGTGGGGCCTCAGCAGTGCCCAGAACAGGGGAGCAGTCACTGCCCTGGTCCTACTGGCCACACCACTGCTAGTACAGGCCAGGTGCCATTGGCCTCCTTGCCCACCTGGGCACACCTGGCTCATGTTCATGCACCAGGAGCCACATGGGCACAGCCACTGGAAGCCAGAGCACAACTGGTCTCCATGGGCTGCTCCRGCACAKCTGCAAAGGCAACAGCCACCAAGCCTGCATGCAACTCTCTCCTATTTTGCAGCAAGCCAGTTTTAATTAATCTATATTAATTAAGCAAATAACTCATCAATTATCTCATAATTAATTAATTAATATCCTGTGCTAGCAGAGCTGGGAGTGTTCCAGGGTGTGTTGCTAGCATATTGGCTGCCCACAGCTGGATGGWGGGGGCACAGGGAGCCCAGGAGCCCCAGCCAGGGGTGGCACTGGGGTGCCAGGGGTGGTGCCCACCTTGGCAAACCGTCKCATGTAGTGCCCCACAATCTGGGGGTCGGGGCACTCCAGCTTCTTGATGATCTCAAAGCTCTGGTTGAGCTGGGAGAAAACGTCCACCACGGAGCAGGAGAAGAGCGCGTGCTCCGAGGTCTGCTGGAACTGTAGGAGTGAGACAAGGTGTCAGCAGGATGTCAGGGGGAGATTTTGGCCCCAGTCAGGACATCCTGGGCATCAAGGGACGAGCCCCTCTCCTSTGAGACCGCGCCCCTAGTCCTGCTCATACCCCATCCTTCTTGTCCCGCTCCAGTGCCCCGTGCAGGAAATCCCGTGACACCTCTTCATTCTCATCCAGCCACTGGATGACAAAGGGCTCGAACCAGCTGCAAGAGAGACGCAGSCGTGGTGAGGCCAGCAGCCCTGGTGGTGGCAGTCCCCCGCCCGGCCCAGGGCTGCACTCACGCGGGGTACTCGGGCACGCGGCTCTTGAAGGAGGGCAGCTCGGTGACGTACTCGTTGTACAGCCACTTCACCTTGAAGTGCAGGTTCATGTAGTCTGCGCTCTTGCACAGGCGGTGCTTCTCGTGCTCTGCACGGGGAGAGGGCCTGGGGCTCACTCTGAGTCCCAAATCTGCGCTGTGGCCCCCCAGGGGCAGCTCCAGGGTAAAAAGGTGGAAGTGCTTCTGGGGGGGGGGGGTAAGCTATGCATGGTGTTGATGAGATGAAATGGGTTTGCCCAGGGAACAGGTGAGGTGTGAGCCGAGGTCAGCTCCTGCCTGGTTCCCCCCTCCCTGGCTCAGGGTGGCAGGTGGGACTCACCCTCCATGGCRTACTTCATGTCCTGAGCAAAGAGGTTCCACATCACCTCAGCGCTGATCTTCCCCACRTTCAGCTCCTGGGGGAACCTGGGGCAAGGGGAGAGTGTGAACCACAGAACTGTTTAGGGTGGAAAAGACCTCCAAGGTCATCGAGTCCAACCTGTGAATGATCCCCCCCTTGCCACCCAGCCCAAAGCACTGAGTGCCAGATCCAGCCCTTCCTTGGACACCTCCAGGGGTAGGGATTCCAAACTTCCCTGGGCAGCCCCMGCCAATGCCTGACCACYCTTTCCATGAATTCCTCCTGATGTTCAACCTGAACCTCCCCAGCACAGCTCGAGGCTATGAACACAGGGTGAATGGGTCCTCCATGTGGACAGACATCCCTCACACACCTCCCAGCAGCTTCAGCTTTCCCATCTGTAGAATGGATGTTATAACCACTGCCAAAGGCCTCAAGATGCTAATGCCTCCACGTGGGCACCCTCTGTGGGCACAGCAGTGTCCCGTTCCCCAGCACCTACTCACTGGTTCAGGCAGGGYGTGTAGGAGTTCTTGTCTTCCTCAATAATGGAGACAATCAGGGTGATGAGCTTTGACCAGAAATCCAGGTTTTTGATGCTGGGGCCCTGCTCCTCGGGGGGCACCTCGCCTTTCTTAGTCTGGAGGGGCAGGGACACAGTGGAAAATTTGGTCACCCCAGTGCAGGGATCAACTTTGTGTTGGGGCTAACAAGGGAGCAGGAGGGAATACCCTGGAGGCCCCATGCAACCCCCTCTTGTCTGTCCTGATCTCAACCCCACAGCTCAAACTCCAAGGCCTGGGGACCATTCTGCACAGGACTGAGCACTCTGGAGAGGGAGCAGGAGCATGAGGAAAAGGAGAAGGGCACGGGATGGGGAGGCCAGTGCCCGGCATCCCCTGCCCACGCACCGGGTCTGTCTGGTACTCGCGGCTGTAGAGCTCGTGGCAGTTGTTGAAGATGTACTCGTAGGTGGAGTTGAGACAGGCCTTCACACAGTCCTTCACCACCTGGCTGGCTCGTGGGGGGCTCTGCAGCTCCTGGACCTGGTGTGCAGAGTGGGCATGGTGTTTGGAGCACCCCCAGACACCCACCCAGGAGCACCACAGGCCAGAGCAACCCCAACCCGCAGAGAACCAGGGCCAAAGGGAGTCAGATCCCCTGAGGGACAGGGTGAGCAGGGCCCCAGCAGTACCTTCATCCGAAAGAAGGTGATGCTGGTCAGCAAATCCACTGTGGACTTCAGGTCCTGCAGACGTTCAGGGCTGCTGGCAGGGAAGTTGTTCTGGAAGGGAAAGAGGGGAGTTGCCCTCAAAATTCACAAGTGAGGGTGAGGGAGCAGCCACCTGCTGCTTCTGGTGGGGACACTGAGGCAGGGCAGGCACMTTACCCGGTACATGGAGAGGTCGATGCGCAGGGAGTTGTGCAGCTGGTCCAGGAGCTTGACAAAGCGATCTTTCTGTGGAGAAATGCCCCGGGGGCAGGTGAGCAGGGGAAAGGAGGCAGGGACTGACCCCCCACCCTTGTCTCTCTCTGCTCTCAGCTCAGCCCTCCCTCATCCCTCTCCTTCCTTCCTTCCTGCCGGCTTTCCTTTCTTCTTTCCTTTCTTCCTTCTTCCTTCCTTCCTTCTTCCTCTTTCCTTCCTTCTTCTTCTCCTTCCTTCCTTCCTGCCTGCCTGCCTGTGCCGCCCTTCTTGTCTGAGAACTGAATGGGCAGGACTTGCGTGCAGAGAAGAGCATCTCCTTGCTGGTGGCTGGGGCTCACTCAAAGCCCTCAGCAGCTCCTGGGGCACATGTGGCCATGCCAGGTGCAGTTCAGGATGGAGAGGTGACACCACGTGTCCCCTGTGTGTCAGCTGGGAGGCTGACAGGCTGCTCTGTCTGCCCTGCCCACTGGAACACCTCTGAGCCTGGGCTCAGGACAAGAGTTGGGAGAGGGGCTGCAGGATCAGCAGCCCCTCAACTGGGGCTTTCCAAGYGCTCAAGAAAAAGGGCAGGGAAAGGATGTGCAGTGTCCATCTTGAGGGTGGCCCAAGGAGTTGGACATTTTCATGACTCCTCACTCACCCCACTGGGCTGCATCAAGGGACATGGGCAGGGAACACCCTGTGTGGGGGGTGTCCACTAGGGCTGAGGGGCTGTAGTTCAGCTCAGCCCAGCTCCCACCCAGGGAGCACAGGGCAGAAGGATGCAAATCCCATCTTGGGTTGTGGATTGGATCAGGGGTCACAGCTGATGGCAAAGCAACTCATCACAGAGTCCCAGGCTGGTTTGGGTTGGAAGGGACCTTAAGGGCCACCTTATTCCACTCCCTGCCATGGGCAAGGACACCTTCCACTATCCCAGGTTGCTCCAAGCCCTGTCCAATCTAGTCTTAAACACTTCCAGGGATGAGACAGCCACAGCTGCTCTCAGGTCAACCTCAGTCCTCACTCCCTCACAGGGAAGAATTTCTTCCCAATATTGGCCCCAAAATGTTGTTGGGGAGCATTTCCCTTTGTATTCCTGCTGGTGGAGAGGCTTTGGACAGCCATGTGTGCCTGCCATGAGAGCCCTGGGCTCCCCCCTCAGCACTGGCWGTACGGGTCAGGGCTGACCCGCAGGGCTCTGGAGAGTCCTGGACAAGAGCACAGGGGTGGAGGAGCAGCGAGTCCATGGCTCAGCCACGGCCACAGCCTGTGCTGGCACCGCAAACCTCCGGCGCTGGCGGGGATGGCCCAGCCGGGCCCTGGGCCGGGCCGTGCGTCCCCAACACCCCRGGAGCAGCTGCAGCACTCTAATACTGGACACGGCGGCTACTCGGGGTTAAAGCGACACGGCCGGGCACTTTAGGACCCAGCCTTAGGCTCTCTAAAAAAGAGAAAGAGACAAGTTTTTAAAATCCTCCATGTTAGAGAAAAGGCGGGGTTTTGGTTTCCTCCTGCTGCGTGATCCGGAGGCACAGCTCGCTGGGCTCTGGCTACCCCCTGCAGGAACGGGAGGGGAGCCRAAGCTGCGTGATCCGGAGCTGTGCTCGGCCCTGGCTGTGTCCCTGGCTACCCAGCACCTTGCTGTATCCGGGGCTGGGCACTGACCCCAGCTGGCCCCATGYACACCCAGAGCGACCATTTCCTGCTCCTGGGATGGCACTGGGGGAGCCGAGGGGAGGGCTCAGCCCCTCCTCGCCCACGTCCCCGAGGGGCACCCGGCCCTGCCACAAACTCGCCCCACTTGGCACCCAGTGGTGCTGGCACAAACGSCTGAGTTTGCAGCGGGCTGGGGTCCCCCAGAGCACACGAGGCTGTGCAAGACCCCCCAGGAAGTGCAGGGGTGGGTCATGGCCACATGCTTCTGATTTTGCCACCAAGGTGGCCCCCTCTCCTGGCACGCTTCCACCCAATTTGCTCAGGCTCCCATAATAAATAGGGGARCAAATTTAGCCCTTCTCCTGGGAAGGTGGTGGCTCTTTTCTTTCCTGAAGTACAGGAGCAGGATTACTTTTGGGGCAAGCAGGGGCTGCCCCCACTGCTGCCTGGCTGCAGTTTGGAGCGGGGTGTTTTGCACAGCTCGTTTTGCTTCCTGAGCCCCCCACCCCCTCCCAAAGAAAGGAGAGAAGAAGAAAAGAGCGTTTACGTACCATGGGGCTTACCCCGAAATTGGAGGCAGCAAAGCGGTCGGAGGCGTTGGCATTGCTGGAGGACGTGGTGTGAGCGTAGTAGGCGTTGATGTTGGCCAGCAGGGTGCTCATCACTGCCGGCACCCCGGGGCACATGTACTTGGAGGAGAGGCAGGCAAAATGCCTACGGAGAGAGGTGGCAGCAGAGGGTTTAGGGCCATGGGAGGGGATGCAGGGTTTGGGGTGCATAAGTCATTGAATCCTAGAGCATCCCAAACTGGAAGGCATCCACAGGGATCATCAGTGCAGTCCTGTCCCTGCACAGCCACCCCAACAVCCCCACCCTGAGCACCCCTGGGAGCTCCTGGAGCTCTGGCAGCCTTGGCACCATTCCCTGGGGAGCCTGGGCAGTGCCCAGCAGCCTCGGGGGGCAGAACCTTGCCCTGAGCTCCATGYCAAGGCCWGGCCCAGCTCCAGCCCTTGCTGGGCTCCTGTCCCTRTCCCAGAGCARAGCTCAGCCCCTGCCCCTGTGCCTGCCCTGGGGAGGAGCTGCAGCCCCCGAGGAGCCTCCCMTCAGTCTCCTGGGCTCCAGCTGAACCAGCCAAGTGCCCTCAGCTGCTCCTCAGCCCCTTCCCCAGCTCCGTGTCCCTCCTCTGGGCACTCTCCAACAGCTTTGGRTCCTTCTGATCTTGTGGTGCCCAAACTGGACACAGGACTTGAGATGAGGCTGAGCCAGAGTGCGTTGGGAAGGGGAAAGATGGGTGCACAGGTTTGGGGCCAGTCTGCACCCATGGCAGGGAGGTGAGTGCCAATGGCAGCAGGAGAGGAAGATGGGGACCCAGATGAAGTAACCCTCCACCTGGGGGGTGGGTGMAGCCCCTTTGAATCAGATGGGGGCACAGGACTCACGTCATGGCCTGGTAGATGGACTCCACCCCATAGCGCATGGCAAACTCGTCCACGATCTCCTGTGCTGTCTCATCAAAGTAAACCTTCCAYGCATCGTCCCCCTTGGCGTCGGGGATCTTCACCACCCCGTTGTTTTGCAAATCCGTCACAAAGTGGAACAGGTTCTGGAGGTACAAATGAGTCCTGTSAGCTCCCCAGGGCAGGTGGTGGCAGGGTGGCACTGCTGGGGAGGGGGCCGTGCCCCCTGTGCCTGTCTGGGCTGCTCACCTCATGCAGGCAGGTGTACTGAACGTGGTAGGGAGCCACCTTCTCCTCGCCCTTGATCTCCACGCTGATGTGCAGCCGGATGGCTCCCGACACTGCTGACTTGTCTGTGCGCTTGTCTGTGGGTGCAGGGAGGGGGACAAGGTGTGARGCTTCCCTGGGGCAACGCTGCTCACTGCCAGCCCCAAAGAGGGGCACAGTGCTCTGGCACAGGGCCAGGGCTGAGGGGACACCCAGCATGGTGTGCAGCCATGCTGGGGTGTGATTTGGCCACATTTCCAGCTGCTAAAGACATGGCCTTTCTGTGCCTCAGTTTCCCTTCTGCAGGAGGCTGGTGTTCTAGAACTTCCTGGGTAGAGGGTTCTGAAAATGACCCTGGGAGAACACTTTATCCTGATGGATTTTGATATTAAATGTTTCTAAGAGCAAACCCTGCTGCAATAACCTTCAGCCTATGGCTGGCAGCACTTCCCCCTTGGAGTCCAGGGCAGGGGGTCCCAGGCTGAGCAGRATGTGGCACCCCTGAGCCCAGGGCCAGGGTCCCAGGCTGTGCTGCTCACCGAGGTTGTACCAGACATCCATCTCCCCACTCAGGGTCCGGACCTCGATGATGGTCTGGCCCAGGAAGTCGTCGGATTCCCTCTTGAAGCGCTGCTTGACGCGGGACTTGATGTCATCATCCTCATCCCACACACGGACCTTGATGCGGTCAGAGGAGTTGTGGCACTCACTGGAGAGGTGACAAAGGCCCCAGCATGAGCAGTGAAACCTTTCCAGCTACTCTCCATCAGTGCTTCCCTAAACAAAAGGGACTAGGACAAAGCAGGCACTGGGGAAGAGAGCAGATGTGGGGGCACCAATCCCCTCCCAGCGGGCTCTGTGCCACTCCCAGGCAGCCCCAGCACAGCCTGGATCAGCCCCTGGAGTCACACCCTCATGGCATAACACAGAACCCCAAGGGACCCCAGCACCTCAATGGGGGCAGGATGAGGCCCAGCTGGTGCCCCCCATCCTACTGGGACATGGCAAGAGCCAGCACAGCCTGGCACAACCATGAGTGGTCAGGGAGGGGAATGGGGAGACCGGGGGTGAACTTACAAATGGAAATTCTCCTCCCAGACTGGGTTGAGATTGCCATAGATCGTTTTAGTCCTTTTTTTGGTCTTTCCAACCTGGACAGTGACATAGGGGTCACTGGAACCTGTCTTATCCTTTGCTTGCAGGCCCTGGGCACAGACCACTGCAGCACAGCACAGCATGACAGAGAGAACAGACAGAGAGAAGTCAGTGCCACAGCCACACGAAGATCCCCAAAACAGGCACCTGTGTCCCGCCACAGGCTGAAGCKGCCTGGCAGAATGAGGGGTTGGGCAATGGGGACATTCCCATGGTCCCCAAGGCTAACAACCTGCCTACCTGTGATGCTGATCTTGGCTGACCATTTGGAGGTGCCATCCAGGACACTCTGCTTGACCGCCTTCATCTGCTGTGTGTGTGTGGTCTTGTTGACCCCAAACACCTCCTGGATCAGCTCAAATATCTCTGGTTTGTTGCGCTCCCGGATCTTCATGCGGTCCTTGAGCACCATGATGATGTTCTGGGTCCGGTCCTCTGCTCCATGCTTGGAGCTCTTCTCTGCTGCTCCTGGGAGAGGACAGGCATGGGTGAGATGGGCTGAGGGGCTGGTGGTACCCAGGAGAGAGACAAGAGATCTCACAGRTTGGCATGGTGGGCTTGGGGACAGAGACAGGAGGAAATGGCCTCAAGTTGCACCAKGGAAGGTTTATGTTGGGTATCAAAGGAAACTTCTTCCCCAAAAGTGTTGTCCAGCCCTGGGCCAGGCTGCCCAGGGAGTGGTGGAATCAYCCCTGGAAGTGTGCAAAAAACATGTGGCTGTGGCACTTGAGGACACTGTTTAGTGGTGACCACAAGGGTGCTGAGYTGATGGTTGCACCTGATAATCTTAAAGGTCTTTTCCAGCCTTAACAATYCCATGATTCTATGATTCCATGCATGAATTAATCCAAACCTGGAGGGATCTACCCCTGCCCAGGATGAGTCTGCTCTGCCCACCACTTCTCCCATGCCCAAGTCAGGAGCGGAGCTCTCTGGGGCTGCTCCCTCCTCCCTCTGCAAGGTGAGAAGGGACAAGGCTGTGGGCCCCAGGTGCTTACTCTGCAGGCAGTCAGCGTTGAGCAGGTCCTGGCACTTCTCGTGGCACTTGACGCCGCACTCGGCGCAGCGCATGCCCTGGCGGGCAATGCCCCACAGCAGCCCCTCGCACTCGTAGCAGTACGTGGGGGTGGTGGCCGTCCACACCTCAAAGTTGTGGGGCGTTGTGCAGGAGATGGGGTACACTAAGGCTTGCAGGGTCTTCTTGTAAACATGGTTTTTCTGTGCAGGGACAGGAGAGAGAGGGGGAGAAACGCTGAAGCAGGGCAGAGGATGCACTTGGGGACATTGATTTCATGGTGGTGGTGCTGGGTTCACAGTCAGACTTGATGATCTTATAGGTCCTTTCCAACCCCAATGATCCCATGATTCTATCCCAGGTGCTGCCATGAGCATCCCAGATGCTCAGGCATCACCAGAGGGTGCTGGTGGGGCACAGACTCTGCACCTCTACTGCTGGCCTGGCCCCCCAGGCTCAGTTTCCCCCTCCCCACCATCCCCAACCCAGCCCACCCCAGCACCTACCAGCTCCTCATTGTTCAAGGTGCTTGAGGCCAGCGCGGATGTGATTCCCGCTTTCCTGGACTGGACCAGGGACTGTGGGAAAGAAAGAAAGAAAGTTCCCAGATCCAGCAGACCATGAGARCTCCCTCCTACACCCCCAGAGGCTGTGAAACACGCAGGACAGACCCCAAACCCAGTCAGGGAAGGATCCTGGCTGCATGGGGGGCAGTGGGGACAGCCCAGCCCCCACTGATGTGCAGTGGGACTGGAACCAGGGCAGCAGCCTATGACATTCCCAGTTCAGCAGCCTATGACATTCCCAGTTCAGCAGCCTATGACATTCCCAGTTCAACTCCAGTGGGGCAGAGCCTCTCACCACGTGTCTGAGACCCCTGGGGAGATGGGGGGGGGGCACTTACCATGGCCTGTGGGCAGGCAGGGCCAGCGAGGGGGGAATAAAAGCCATTAGTGCAAACACTTCCCAGGAGAGCCCCTTCCCTGCCAGAAGCAGTGGGAATTGGGGGAACACCCCCTCATCCAGCACTGAGCASTCTGTGGTGGGGGGCACTGTGTCCCCAAACCACAGCACTGGTTGCAGCCTGCAAATCCCAGCAGGGAACRGCAGCAGAAACCCAAACCCCACACACTGCCCACCCCATCAACCCCCACCCCCACAACACCAACACAGCACAGTGCAGAAGCATCAGCAGCTGCCCAAGAGGGCTGGGGTGGGGCACCAAGTTGGGGACAGCAAGGGGGTGGGGGAATGTGGGGAGACAGGTTGGGAACAGGAGGGTGGCACCCCAGGGAGGGCACACAGTGGAGATGACAAGGTGTAAAGAGAGGGGGAAGGAGGGGAAGGGCACCTAATTCTGGGGGACAAGGGTGTCTTTGTTTCCAAAATTGCTGTCTCTTGTCATCAGGAGCGGGAGGGGACAGCAGAGTGACCCTGTGCAATTGAGCCCAGGGACTGGAGGGGACTCCATCATGGGGGGCCCATACATCAGGGGCCTCCAGCCCCATACATGGGACAGTGGGGACAGGAGCACAGGGTCTGGGCAACTCGGAAAAGCCATTGCCAGCCCTCCCCTGGTAYGGGGGTCTGTCTGTCTGTCCAGCACCAGTGTGATCCAAGCTGCAGGGACAGCTTGGCACAGCAGCTGGGACACAAAGGGACCAGGGATACAGCACCAGTAAAAAATGGGAAACCAGATACAGCCCTGGGAAACCTTAGGCTGATGCTTGGGGTAGGGACCAGAGCTCCGTTAAAGAGAAGCACCCTCGGGTAGGGAGAGCCCAGCTCCCCACTGCAGGGAGGGCCAGGAGCCCCCCGGGCAGTGTGGGACGCCCCCCTTTGGCAGGGCTGGGGGCAGGGGCTGGCCGGCAGCCCCAGGGCGCTGTCTCTTTAACCCCTCGCACCGCGCTCACCAGATCGCTGACTAGAGGGAGAGATTTGCGTCCAGGCTTAATGTCGGGCATGCTGTTAATGCAGCGCAGAAACCTTACAGCCGCCCCCCTGCCGCAGGGAAGGCCCAGCCAGGGCACAGGAAAGAAAACAGAGAACACAAGCCATGTTAGAGGCAGCTGGGGAGCGGGGCACGGGCTGTCTCTTATACACATCTAGATGTGTATAAGAGACAGGGGAAGGCCCAGCCAGGGCACAGGAAAGAAAACAGAGAACACAAGCCATGTTAGAGGCAGCTGGGGAGCGGGGCACGGGCGGCGCAGTCCGGTGGGGCAGCAGGAGCAAAGCTGGCAGCTGTGGGGGCGTGCCTCGGGAGGAACCTCACCAAATCGCTAACTAGGGGGATGGGTTTTCGCTTGCGAATGTCCGGCATGCTGTCTATAATGATCAGCCCACCACCAGGCCTGCAAGAGAGAGGAGAGTCAGCGGGCAAGGGGAAACTGAGGCAGGAAGGGGCCCCCTGCTGTTGCCCCACGGTCACTCAGCACTTCAGAGAACCACGGAATGGTTTGGGCTGGAAGGGACCTTGAAGCCCATCTCGTTCCAYGCCCTGCTAAGGGCAGGGACACCTTCCACTAGATCAGGTTACCAACCTGGCCTTGGTACTTCCAGGGATGGGGCTGTCCCAGCTGCTCTGAACAATCTGTACCAGGGCTTCACCACCCTCACAGGAAAGGATTTCTTCTCAATATCTAGGACTTGGTGAATATGACTGCAAAGCAACCCCTGTGTGGCCAGGGACCCACCCATGGCATCCCCATCCCCAACACCACCCCAGCCAGGGTAGGGATCACTGGACTAAAAACTAAAGGGAAAGGGATTTTGGTAAAAAACTGTGATTTTTCCCCACATGGAGTTTAACCATGAAGTGAAACCCAGGAGAAAAACTGCCCAATTGGCTTAGTCAGCTTTGGCTTTGCAGTGTGAGGCTGGAGAGCTGGGGCTCCCTCTGGGACCCCAAAGGGGAGCACTGAGCAGGTGAGCCTCAAGTTTTGCTGCAAGGGAACCCAAGGCAGGAATGAAACTTCACAGCCCTGCTGGAAAGAAACCCCTGGAGTGATCTGAGGGTTCTCAGGCAACCTACCAGGTTCTGCCCAGGTCCATGGCAGGGCTGTCTGCGAGGGCAAGACAGGACTGAGACCTCCAGCCCRTCCAGGTGAGAGGCTCTGGATTCCTCCTGACACCACTCCATGAGGGAAGCAGGAGTTGCCACCCCTCCTCATCCCCATCTCAACTCACCTCCTTGCTTTCCCCCTCAGCAGCAGCTCTTGGGGCCACAGAGCAATGCCATGTCTGCTGGCTGCTCCAAAAACACTGACCAGCCCCAAAATTCAGCTCCAACAGACTGGCCTCCCTGAATGCCCACAGCCTGGTAACCCTTCCCCACACAAGCCCATTGATGCTGAGCTCATTAATCACATCCTAATGAGGAGGGGGGCTGAGATCCCAGGGGGCAGGGTGTGCCCAGCTTCCCCTTGTACTCACCCGCCTTTGAACCACAGGGACTTTTCTCCATCACCTTCCCCGCGGGCCTGGAAAACAAGGGACAGTGTGAGGGCACAGCAAGAGCCACCAGCGTGGGGACAGCCCCCCAGGGCAGTGAATGCTCACAGCACTGCGGGAGCACGGAAGGATGACAGGGTGGGCAGAGAAAAGTGTGCTCCAAAACCAAGGGGGCTCTTCCCTCTTCAGGAGGCTGAGCTGGGTGAGCAAATGGGTGGGCTCAGCAAAGGGGATGAGGCTGGCAAAGCAGGGGGCATGGCTACACTGTGTGAAAATTCAGGGCTTGGGGGAGTGAAGAAGCATCACAAAAGCTCAGCAGGTCCTCAGGGACCCACAGCAATTGGAAAGAAGAGCAGGGAAAAGCCAGAGCATGGAAGAGGGTGTGTGTGCAGGGATCATCCAGCAGTGACAGGTACTCCTGCAGGCAGGGATTCTTTTGGAGGAGAAGGGCAGAGAGAGACCATTACCCCTCAGATGTGTATAAGAGACAGCAGGTACTCCTGCAGGCAGGGATTCTTTTGGAGGAGAAGGGCAGAGAGAGACCATTACCCCTCCTTCATGGGCAATCCCTGAGCACACACACACACAGGGGAGGCACACACGTGGCTGGGACGTTCCAGGTGGACATGCTTACCTGCAGGCAGGCTACACCCCTTCCCTGCGGGAAGGGGAGACGCGGGTGCAAGGGCCATGGTGGTGGACAACTGAAAAGAGAAGCGGTGGGGAGGGGGACCGAGACCCCGGGGAGCGAATCCAGAGCCAAAACAAAAAGAAAAGATGGAGGATGGAGTCTAAAAACAAAACAAAATATTGTCAACTCAACAGAGGGGAGAGGGCGGGGGCGTCGCACCAGCACACGCATGCAGCACACACGGGGGATCCTCAGCACTCCCGGCCCCTCTGGGGCGTCCCACTTGGTGCCAACGGGGCTCTGGGCACCACTGTTGGCACCACCGAGTCTGTGGATGTCCCTGGAAGCTGCCCAGGTGTGGAAAGGGGCTCTGCCCCCAGCCCTGAGCCGTGGCAGTGGCCAGGGGGTGCTCACCTCCTGCAGCTGCATGCAGACCTTGTTGAAGGCTCTCAGCCAGTTGGCTTTGGCTCGTGCTTTGGGGTCTTGCACCTCCTCTTCTGCCGGCTCCCTGCAAGCACACACATGCCCTGTCACCTCCCAGCACAGCACCAGGGAGGGGGGAGCAGCCCCCACATCCCCAGCAGGTCTGAGGCTGCARCTGGGGGATCCTGATGTGCCTTGAGACATTGTGGCCATGGCAAAACTGCCTCTTGGAACCAGGAAGGACTGAAAAGGCAGCAGGTCCCACTGCAAAGGGCAGCCACAATCAGGGCAGAGCACTGGGGAGAAGCCAGAAGYTTCCCCACCCTCAGGAGACCCTGTCCTGGGCACCCAAGTGACACAGAGGGGACAGCTGGTGACACCAGCATGTGAATTAAACATCCTTTGCCCCAC
Organism: Sporophila hypoxantha; assembly: GCA_002167245.1. Classification (NCBI taxonomy): domain Eukaryota; kingdom Metazoa; phylum Chordata; class Aves; order Passeriformes; family Thraupidae; genus Sporophila; species Sporophila hypoxantha. The sequence goes on from NDFG01000022.1 coordinate 1,527,691, forward strand.
ATCTCCCCAGCACAATGTCCTCTGGCCACTTCCCTGSGTAAAGAGCACCCAACACCCTGTGGTTCCAAGCCCAGGGAAAAGTGTCTGCCTGGACATGCTGGGTGTTGTGGGGTTTGTTCTCCTCTCCTAAAAAATCAAGACACAGAGGAAAAGCAAAGAAATGCTCCAAACACACCAATCTCCTGGAGAGCCTGGTGTGATGCAACATGGAGGGAGGAACCCAGAACTGCTCTGGGAAGAGGCCATGGGGCACTCAGGAGATGAAACTGCTCAGACCTGGGGGCTCTGTCTGTGCTAATCTGGAATCCTCAGCATTAACCTGTGGTTCCCAACAGTAATCCACAGTCCCCAGTGCTACTCTGGGGTCCCAAAAGCTAATTTGGGGTCATCAGTGCTAATTTGAGGCCCTCAGCACTAATCTGGGTGTCTCAACACAATCTGAGGTTCTCAGCACAATCCATGGTCCCCAGCACTAATCYACAGTGCCCAAATCCTAGCACAGGACCCCTAAGCCCCCTGCCCAGTGGGCACTGCAGGCAGACATGACCTGAGGCCCTCAGGCTCCTGGTAGGTCTTGGGCCTAAATATCCATTTTTTAAAAAAAAAAACTCATTACACATTGGTTTAAATTTGAGATTCTCCATTCCTRGTGTGTAATTTAAACTAAATAAAAGGCTGAAAAAGCCCATCACAGCAGTTCACCTCTGCACAGAGCAGTGACACTCACTGAAAATGGAAATGATCAATAATGATATTTGAATCATCTGTCCCCAAGACATGAATTATTCACATGCTGCACCAGGAACCTGACCACTAATTAATTCACTTGTACAGCACAGGAGGCCATGGATGAGCTTCTACCAGGCCTAGGGAGAGGACTGACTTCTGTAAAGGAAATCTCCTCCTCTGTCCAAGCTCCACCCAGGGTGCAAAGAGCCTGAGCCAGAGGAGAGGAATCACAGCCCAAGATCCCATTCCCCCAGCCCCGTGTTTGTCCCAGGTTATAAACCTGCAGYCCTGCAGCCCCAGCAGGTTCCTGAACACCTTGAGCCATGCTTAGCACAGGGGGTGGCTGGGCCCAGGCAGCGTGCCCGGGGTGCTGGCTCTTGCCTGGGTGGCACAAGGTGGGCTTCCCCCTCCTCGGTGGCTCAGGCACCTGGAAAAGCTCCAGACACAGCAGAAGGTCCCTGGTCTGTGCCAAGCTCCAGCACCATTCCTGAGCCACCTCCAGAGCACCCTCAGTGCCTGCAGGCACAGTGCCATCCCAGGGACACCACAGCTTCCCCTCCTACCTCTCAGCCGGTTTTGGGGGCTCAGTCTCAGGGGCTGCCTCTTGCAGGGGAACTTCCTCCTCTGCCCGCTGGGCCTGGACGGCCTCAGGGGGTTCCTGGGGAGCAGAGGTGTCCTTCTCCTCCTTCCTTTCCTCTTTCCTCTCCTCTTTCTTCTCCTCCTTCCTTTCCTGCTGCTGAGGCTTCTGCTGTGGGACCAGCTGGGGTTGCTGCTGCTGTTGCTGTTGCTGCTGCTGCAGGACCTGTTGCTGCTGCTGCTGCTGCTGCTGTGGCTGCTGTGGCAGGGGTTTCTGTGGTGGTGGGTATGTTTCATGCTCAGGGGGTTCATAGGTGTCCTGCTCCCGCAGCTCCTCCTCCTCCTCTTCCAACTCCTCTTCCTTGGGGTAGCCTTCCTCAGTCTCACTGTAGTCCTCAATGAACTCTTCCTCCTCCTCCTCCAGGTAGAGATCATCATCATCCTCCTCCTCCCAGCGGGGGGAGTCCTTGCGGTAGCTGACGGAGCTGTGGCAGGAGTGGTAGGAGTCGCCGTCCCTCTCGTCCAGCTCCGAGTCCCTCAGGCTCTCGTTCTCGAAGTCCTCGCTCAGCTGGGAGCTGCCCTGGCTCAGCTCGGCCGACGAGGCGTAGCGGCTGCTCCCTGTGGGGCTGAGGGGCGAGGGGACACAAGGACAGGGCTCCCGTGGGTCCGTGGCACCCCCGGCAGAGCCCCAGGCCCTGMACCAGGGGCGGGAGGATGTGCAGCTCCCATCGGGAGCCGAAGGCACACAACCAGGAAACTCCATCGGCTGGAACCAGCCCCCCAAGAGGGGCACTCTGAGCTCCCTGCCTGTGCCTGGGCTGACAGTGGGGACGGGCTGACAGTGTCTGTCTCCTGGGCTCACCCCAGCCAGGGGTGGGGGCAGCAGCACCCCCAGCCAGATCCTGCCTCCTGCTGCTGCCATTCACCCTGTCCTGCCCCTGACACACAGATCTGTCACCCGTGCTCTGCACAGCCCTCCCAGGCACCTCCACCCCAGGACACCCCCTCAACCCCCTCACTCGACCCCATCCCTACCTGGGGGGCCCCTCTCTGCCCTTGCTGCCAGGTCAGACTCYTTTCCCCACCCCATCTGCCCCCCCAGCCCCCTCCTCTCACAGCTGCCTGCACTGGGAGGCCCACAGGGGCCCTGTGGCCCGGGAGGCTGCCAGGGACAGGGCAGCCCCGTGGCTCCGTGGGGACAGGCTGACAGAAGCAGACATGCAGACAGGACAGGGACATGCCGAGGAAGAGGCCGACACCACGTCTCCAGCACTGGCAGCCAGGGCTCAGGGGGTGCGTGAGGGGACAAAGGTGAGGGGCTGGGCTGGGCAGAGCCCAGAGTGGCTGAGCCAGGCTGTGGGAAGCCAGGGGACACCGCAGGGAAGAGAGTGCTGGGGGATGGCTCAGGCTAGTCCCAGCTGGGAGGGGTACTGGCATCATCCAGGTACCTTGGGAAGGAGCTTGGGGTACAGGGATGCAGGAGACACAGCTCACACTTGGAAACCCCACACCTCCCCACGCCACTCTGATCCTGGCCAGAGCTGGGAGAGGCACTCTTGGCACATCGCAGGATCCCAAATCACTGCATGAAGCTTTTGCCCAGACAGGCACACCCTGGCAGGTGACCAGGAACAGGGAGTGGCATTTGAGTCCCCAAGGGCCCAGTCCCACACCCACTGACACAACAAGGAACAGGCAGCAGTGCTGCCAGACAGTCGCAGTGCCAGCAAGCGGGACCCAGATGCCAGGATGTCACCCCATGAACTGGGGTGCAGCAGCAAGAGGGGCTGGGGGGACACCTGGAGCACCCCAAAGCTGTCCCTGTAGGAGGCTGATTCGGGGCGGGGAGGGTGGCACAAGGCCGCCCTTGCCAGGACTGGTGTTGGCCTCACCATGGCTGCAAGGACCGAGCACAGCACTCTGCGACGGCACACGGCACACGCACAGGTAGGGACCCACCTATCCGATAGGTCTAGGGACCGCCTGCTCTCAAGGGAAGGCTGGCGGCTGGTCCGCCTGCTCGACTCAGAACCGGACTCAGCGTCGCTGCGTCCGTTTGCGGCAGAGTCTACGCTACCATAGCGTCTGCCAGGGGAGGAGAGGAACATGGTCAGCGAGGTCCCACCGCCACCCGCCACCCCCTGCTGCCGTGGGGACGCTGGCAGGGAGGCTCTGTCCACCTGGATGGGGCTGCCACTTTGGGTTGGGCTCTGCCACATCTGTGTCCCCAGCCACCCCATGCTCCACTGCCCAGCTCCCAGCAGGGACAGCCAGGGGTGGGGGGCCCCAAGCCCAGTGAGGACAGAGGAGGGCAGCGACCCAAAAGAGTTTGAAAACTTCCCAGTGAGAAGGAAAGGCTTGGATGGGGCCAGCACCACCCCGCTCTTCCTCACCTCATCCTTCCTTCTGTCATCCACCACACTGGGAGCGCCATCCCTGGCGTCACCCTGGGGACCTGCTGGCCTCYGTCACCTGCGGGGGAGGTTGAGAGAGCCGGTCCCAGGGTGAGCTGGCTGTGGCCACTGTACCTGATGGGAGCCTGGTCTGAGTAGTCCATCTCGTAGCTCTGCATGGAGTCGGTGTAGGAGTCGCGGGAGCTCTGCTGCTGGTGCCTCATGGGGTACTGGTGCACGGAGGCGTTGGGCTGGGACGTGGTGTAGTAGGGTGGGGGGATGCTGTTGCTGGTCTCGCTGCGGTAGTCACTGTCCCGGTCATCCACAGTACTGTCGGGGTCATCGTCTGCAAGAGGCCACAGTGAGCGGGGCAGGGGATGGCCCAAATCTGCCGCCCACCCTCCACAGACCCTTCAGTGCCACCACTGTGTCCCCACCGCTGTGGGACCGTGCTGGGGAGGGGGGCCCAGGGCAGGATGAGGGGCGAGCTGACATGTTATCAGCACAGGAAGGGTTTGGGGGGATGAGGGGAAGGTGGAGAGGGAATTTGGGACATACAGAAGGGGGAAGAGGATGGGGGCCAAGACCCTCCCTCTGCCCCACCAATGTTCCACCACAAAGGCAAAGCTCAAGCTGCTCATTGCCACTGGGACACCCCAAGGGCACAGAGCCCCATGGTGCCATGTCCCCACCAGCCCATGGGGACAGCCCTGCCCAGGACAGGGCACTTGGTGACACTGTCCTCACCCAGTACAGAGTCATGGCACAAGGCCACAGGCTAGACCCAAGCTTCAGGTCCTCTGAACCCTGGGCCAGGCAAAGAGGGATGTGCTGGGACCCCCCAGGCTGGGAAGAGAGGAGTGGGCAGGATACTTACTCTGCTGTTCTCCCCAGCCAAAATAATTCCAGTTGCCTACAAAGAAAGGGGCAGAGACAATAAAGATGGAGGCAGCTGGTTGGGAGGAACCAGCATTGCCACAGAGGGCACACTGGGTTGGGGACACTGCCCTGGGGACAGCMTCCAGCATGGGGCACACAGGCACTGGGACACTGCCTGGGCCTGAACATGACAACACCAAACTGAACTGGARACAGTGCCTGTGTGGGCATGGTGCCACTGACCCAGGCTGGGGACAATGCTATGGCTAGGCATGGTGACACTGACAAGGGACGGGGCCTGGGGTTGGGCACAGGGGCACTGAATCCATGCCCCTGGGGTGGTTATAGAAGGGGGAACTGAGGCAGGTGTTGGGACAAACTGAGCTGCCACCCCAAATGCCTCTGCAGGACCCCCATCCAGCAGCCCCCAACACCAGCCTGCTGYCCCTTGCCCCAGTGGAACTGTCCTCATCAGCCCCATTGCTCCCTATTGCATCCCCTCCACCCACAGGAAGGCTTAGCCACTGTGGAGCTGGGAGAGAGCAGGGAAACACTGGCAAACACAGGAAGGACAACAGGAATGGGGACTGGGTATGGGGTGAAGTTGAACCCCACTTGGGTTGGGATCCAATGCCCCAAAGCAGATGTGGAGCCCACCCCTTAAAACTCCTCGGTGTGGGAGTGGGGAGAAAGGAGGGTGTGGGWGTCCCACAGCGGGGCAGGGACAGGGCAGCACTTACAGCACTGTGAGCCATGCACAGGCAGAGGCTTTTCCTGCTCCTCCTGGAAGGCATACTGAGGAGAGAGGGGCTGGTGAGGGCTCCTGCTGGCAGCACTGCCCCTGCCCCCTCACCCMAGGCCTGGCAGCACTCACATCATCCTGGTCCCGCATCGCATTGAGCTGCTCCAGTTTCTTGGCCCAGTACCTGGCCTCCTCCTCAGGGATATCTGCGAGGGCAAAGAGCCCAGYTGGTGCACAGACCTCCCAAAAAAGCCCTCAAGCTTTTGGGGCCACAGGATCAGACCCTCAGCCTCAGCTCCAAAGCTCATGAGCAGCCCTGGGGCTGAGGGCAAGGAAGGACACAGCCTRGGGATGGGGATGGGGCACCCACCCAGCGGCAGCTCAAAGCGCGTGTCGAGGAGGATGCGGTGGAAGGTCGGATCCTTGGTGCCCGAAATCTCGTTGTCAGTCATGATGACCTGGGAGTCGAGTGTGAGCCATTCCCCAGGGCCCTCCTGTCAGGTAGAAATGGGATGAGGAGAGCTCCCAGAGACCCCTTTYGTTTCCCCACAACCCCAGCACACAGGGTGTGGCCCCAGGCAGGGTGGGGAAGGCTCTGCCTGGCCCAAAGGACAGCTRGGGGTGGCACATGTCCCTTGGGGCTCAGCAGGGAGATGCCTGTGCCTGCCTCCTACCTCATTGGACTGCCTGATGGTCCGGAGGGGGATCCACACCGTGCCCACCATGGTGTCCCAGATGAGCCCCTTGTTCCACACCTCCACAGTCAGGCCCAAGTCCAGCCGATTGATCTCACTGGGGACAGGAAAGGTATCAGGTTACCCCCATGAAGTTAACCCCCCTCAGGTCTCAGCAGCCTCCTGGGACCACCCCAGCTTCTACCCATCCCCTCAGGCCCAGGATTCAGGTGAGCCCCTCAGATCTGGGCCAGGGCAGTGGGGGCAAGGGGGGAGCAGCAGGGATGGGGGAGCTCGGGGGACCCCTGGACACTCACAACATGAAGTCCTGCACACCCCTGGACACTCACAACATGAAGTCCTGCACACCCCTGGACACTCACAACATGAAGTCCTGCTCCCAGGAGGGCAAGTTGCCCCGCACTGCGATGGTCGTGCTCTTGACATTTTGCACCTTCAGGGTCACGTAGGTGTTAAACTTCTCTGTGGGAACGAGCAGAGGGTGAAGTGACCGCCAGTGTGTCCCCACTCCCCGACACTGCCCCCTGCCACCCCCACACACACTTCACTCAGCATCCCAGTCCCAGGAGGGATCCTACATCTGCCAGGGCTGGGAGGATGTGAGCCCCCTGCTCTGTCCAGGGCACCCCCATTTGTGTGTGTGTCCCCAGCTTGCCAAATGATGCCTCCAGAGCTAAGGGTCCCCTCGACCCCCTTCCCCAGCCCCTCCTCTGATCCTGCCACACCCAACCAGCCCAAGAGCCCCCCACCCTCTCTCCTCAGGTGGGGTCTCACTTACCTTGGGGCCCATCATACTTGGCCTTTTTAACTGTGGGGACAAAGGAAGGGAAGAAAATCAGGCTGAGACCCTGGAGAAAGGCTGGGGATCCCCAACAGGGGGTCAGGGGGTAGGAGGACCCCAGTCCTGGTTGTCCCCCACATCCCCCCAGCTGCCAGATGGGAAAAGTGCTGGCATCCCCCATGCCAAGTGAGGGTGAGGGATCAGATATGAGATGGAGGTGGGCATCAGAKGRGAGAAAATGCTCCCCYAAAAAACCTGCTACTCTGGRACAGCTTGCAACCCCAAATGASCAGCCTTCCTCTGTTGAGAGGGGGTTACCCCCCCCTCACCCCACACTTTTGACTTGGGATTTATTTGGAGAAACAGATGATGTTACCATCCATATCCAGAGGAAAACCTGTGGTCTGGGAGATGCTGTTCCCCACTCGAGTCCCATCTGGGTGGCACCAGCCCAGCAGGACCAGGGTTAAGGCTCTCCCAAACCACTGACCCACATTTCCCACAGGAAACCAGGTGGGTCGGGGACTTGTAACCCTCCCTGACTTGAAACAGCCCCAGGGGTGGAGGAGATGCCCCCCAAAATGCTATACAGCCCCAAAACATCCCCACTGCACCCCAGCCCTGTCTCCCCCGTGGGGCACTGTGGGGCTGGTTCCCATCGTGTCCATTGGGGGGTGCAGGGAGCCCCCTAATCCTGCTCAGCTGCACGGGAACCCCCCAGTTCTGGCTGACACCCCCAGCTTTATCCCGCTGGGGGGGTCGGTCCCAGCCCGTGGCTGCAGTGGGGGGGCAAAGGGAGCCGAGCACCGCCGGTACCGAGGCCGCCAATGCCGGGGGGGCGGCGGGGCCCGGGGGTGTCCTCGGGGCTGTCGGGAGGGGACCGGGCGGGGAGGGAATGACACAGCACCCGGAGAACGCGTAAATGACGAGGGTGCCAGCGGGTGCAGGACCAACGTGACCGAGCAGGGATGAAAATAGCCCTGGCGACATCAAAGGTAATTTGATTTCGGAGACGTGCCACTCGCCCGCCGCTTATCACCCGCCACCAGCGCCGGAGGGGACGCGGGGCTGCCGCCAGCGCCACGTGCCTGGCACGGCCGGGAGGAGGCACCAGAAACCTCGGGGAAACTGAGGCAAGGGAAAGCATCACCTCGGAAAACAACTGGGGACCCTGTAACTCGGCTGCGTGCCCTGTGTCACCGAAAGCGTGACACCATGGGTGGCTTTCTGCCCCAGGGAAGGTCACCAGCGACTCAGTGGCAGCCATGTTCCCAGGGAAGCACCGAGATGGGGAATTCACACTTGGGGGGTTGGCACAAAGCTCCGGGATCCCAAAGATCCTCGAGTGACACCAGGCTGGGAGCCTGGRGGCTGGCTGGGGATGGCTGGCACCACTGTGTGTAATGATTATGTAAATTAAATAGAATGTATTTATACATTATATTATACATATTATAAAATTATATTATTCTATTCTAACAGAGCATTTGGAGCCAGAACCTGCCTGTGGCTGACAGGGATCCCCCTTCCCCCGGGCCCAGGGGCACCCACTATTCTTCACCAGCTGCTGCTTCCAAAAAGGAACGGGAGAGCAGAGGAAGGAAAAGCTCCAAAAATACCCGAGCTGACAGGAACAATTACCCAGGGAACACGTGGCTTTCCTGGCTGTCATCTCCTGCCAGGGAGAAGTCCTGCTGTCACCATCTGCAGGATGTGCTGCCCTCCCACCCATCAAAGGGCCCCCAAAGCTGGCACAGGGGTGGCGAGTCCTGGGGTGCCACCCTGGGGCTAAATTCAACCAGAGTYCCCAGGCAGGGAGCTGAGGACAGTGTGACACTCATGTGACATCAACAAGCTGGGGTCTTCCCAGGCTGGGGTGATCTGGCTCCTCTCAGGGGGTGTTGTACAGTCGGGGAAATTGAGGCAGGAGGCAGCTGGCAGAGATTGGACTGGGAATGGCATGAAAACTGGGCTGGGCTGCTGGCATGCCCAGTCTGTCTGTCTGTCCACCCCTCTGCCTGTCCACACATCCATCCTGCWGCCTGTCCATTTACCAGTCTCTCCACCCACCCATCCCTCCAGCCATCCACCCACCCATCTGCCATCCATCTTGCTGTCCATCCATCCATCCTCCCACCCCTCTATCCATCCACCCACGCCTCTGTCCTTCCTGTCTCTCCACTCACCCATCCTTCTGTCCATCCACCCACCCCTCTGTCCATTTTCCTGTCTCTCCACTCACCCATCCTGCTGCCTATCCATCCATTTGCATGTCTGTCCACCCACTCCCACCACCCACCATTTGTCCATCTCCTGTGTGTCCATCCCTCTGTCCATCCATTTCCCTGTCTCTCTGTCCCCTCCCCTCTCTGTTCACCCACCCACGCCTCTGCCTGTCCACCCCACTCTCTGTCCACTCACTGGTCTCTCCACACACCCATCCCCATGTCTGTCCCCCCCTACGTCTGTCTGTCTGTCATCCAACCCTCTGTCCAACCCTCCATGCACCCCTCCATCCATCCTTCCATCTGTCCACCCACCAGTCTGTCCTTCCATCCACCCCTCTGTCCTTCCTCTCCCTCTGTCCCTCCACCCACCCACCCCTCAGCCTCCGTGATCACGTCTCCCATCCCCTTCATCCATCTGTCCCTCCGTCTCTCCATCTGTCTCTCCAGCTGCCCGTCTGCCCGCCTGTCCATCTGTCCGTCTGCCTCCCGCCACTCCAGACACCCCCTCCTGTCCCCACTCACCCCACACTCCCGGGTCACTCCAGTGCCTGTCACACAGGGACACCCCCTGGCCCGAAGCCCCCCAGGAGGGGCAGGGAAAGCCGGGGGAGGCTCTGRGGTGGCACCCCGGCCCCCGGGACCCCCAGAATAGCACGGGAGGCGTGACCAGCGAGTGGTGACGGGCACTGGGGGAAGCCCCAGCCCACTCGGAGCTGCTTCTCAGCAGCCACCCCCAGCGCCACCGAGGGTGTCACCGCATGTGACAGTCCTTTAAGTGGCAGTAAAGAGGCACTCCCCTGCCAGAGGAGAGTCCCTGAAATCTGGGGCTGGCTGGGGGGGCACACAGGGCTCTGTGGCACTGCCACCAGAGAGGGGGCTGTGACAGCACCTCAAGGACAAGGACACGTCAGGGGGTGGAAGGGGCACACCCCCCATCCTGATGAACTCAGGCAGCACCAGGAGAGCCCCATTTCCTCCAGATTTCACCTGGGGTGGGGGAATCCCAGACACTCTATGGCCCACCCTGTCCCAGCTGTCATTCTGCCATCTCCATCCTCTGACCCCAAGACACACAAGTGCTACCCCGTCCCCACCAGGATGTCATAGGGCCTTGAGAAGGGGGTAAAGGGACCCCTCCCGACTTCTGTCCCCCCTCAGTGAGCATTCAATCCACACTGGCCAGCAAGGCTGAGGCCAAGCCTGCAGGACTCATTTGGGCACCGAGGTGGGCAGGGCTCAGTGTGCTGGGTGCAGGGATCCCCTACCTGTGCAATCCCCCAGTTCATCCCAGTATGAGGTGACCAGCACCAGATCCCCTAACTGGGMACACAGCACCAGACCCCTGACCCCCCCAGCTGCCCTGACTCCCACCAGCATCCCCATGCCAGGTTGGGCAACACCTGCAGGGGCACAGGAGGCTGCAGGAGGTGGGGCTGGGGCTCGGGCTGCAATCTGAGGGGGGTGTTAGGGGTTCACAGAGGGAAGTGGGGAGAGTGAGGGATTTGGGGTGCATGGGGTCTGTTTGGGGGAGTGAGAATGGATAGATAGACGGGGATGGATGATTTGGGGAGTAAAGGGATTTTAGGGGTCGGAGGTGCTTCAGGGTGTGGGGATGGATGTGGGGTGTTGGGGGCACATGTGGGTTATTTTTGATGAGGGGGTGGTTGGGAATGCAGAGGGCTGCATCTGCAGGATGGGGGTGCCTGAGGATAGGCGTGAGGGGTGGGGCCCTGGGGGGCTGGGTAGCGGCATATATGGGGAGGGATGCGATGGTGGGGGGTGTACGGGCAGGGGGGTGAGCACGGTGAGGTCTGCGCTTGAGGGGGGTGTGGGAAGAGACACGAAGGGGGCAGGATGGGAAGAAGGGGGCTCCGAGGGGGCGGCAAGCTGGAGAGGCTGGGGTGGGCGGCGAGGGGGGGAGCCCCCTCCCCACGGCGAGGGACGGCGACGGAGGGAGCCCGGGGGGGTTTAGAGGGGAGCCCCCTCCCTCCCCGGCAGTGGGAAGTTATGGGGGCAGCTCCCGCCCCACGGCGCTGGGAGGATATGAGGGAAGCCCGGGAGTTGTTCCGGGGGGAGCCCCTTCCCACAGCGGGAGGGGAGCCCGGGAGGGTTCCGGGGGGAGCCCGTCCCTCCCCTGCCGTCCCCATGGGGCGGCGGGAGGCGCGGAGGGAGCCCCGTCCCTCCCGGCGGGGGTTTGGGGTCAGGACCAGCGTTCGGGGGGTTCCGGGGGATCCCGGGGGGTTCCGGGGGATCCCGGGGGGTTCCGGGGATCCCTGCGCGGGCAGGGCGCGCCCACACCCCCGCTCCCGGCTCCCGCGCCGCGCGCGCGCCCCCGCCGGTTCATTCATAAATCCACGCGCCGGGCGCTCGTGAATGGAGCCGTTCCCACGGCCCCCCCGCCTCACCGCCCCCTCCTGCCCGCACTCCCCTCAGCCCCGCCGGGCCCGCAGCCCCGCGCTCCCCCCTCTCCGCCCCGGGCTCCGCTCCGTCTCCGCGCGGGACGCGCCCCCCGCCCGGCCCGCGCCCCCTGCCGCGTGCCCCGGTACCTCCGACGCAGAGCAGCGACATGGCGGCGGTGCGGGTGCCGGGGGGCGCGGGGGGCGCGGGGGGCCCTGGCCGCCGCCCGGCTCTAGCGCGCCGCCATCTTCCCTCAGCACCGCGGACAGCGCGCTGACCGGTGCACCCGCCCCGCCCGCGCGGCGCGCCCCGAGCCCCGCCCGCGCGGGGCCGAAGCCGGGCTGGGGTCCGGGGGGGCACGAAGGCGGCACGGCTCGGCATGGAGCGCGGAACAGTGCGGCTCGGCTCGGCTCGGCTCGGCTCGGCTCGGCCTCGGCTCGGCACGGGCCACGGCACGGCACGGCACGGCAACAGCACGCACTACACCTCCCGGCCACGGCAGTGCACGGCACGGCACGGCTTAGGCACTGCACGGACGCACGGCACTGCACGGCCCGGCACGGCACGGCTCGGCACTGCACAGCCGCAGCGCCCCGCGGAACGGGCGGGGGGTCCTGCTCGAAGCGCGGGCCGGTGCTGTCCGGGGTGGGTCCGGCTGGCTCGTACAGCCCCGGGGGCTGTGGTGCCCTCCCTTCCCTGGCAGGGCGGGGTCTGGCTGGGCTGGGGGAGCTGAGCGTGTCCTGCCCTAAAGGGGGTGGTTTTGGGGTGCAGAATTTACCGCACCCCCCCAGGCATGCCCCCCCCCCGGGCCGTGCTGGGCACGTTCAGAGATGGGTTTGATCGGGACACGCTGTCGTTGTCACCCCCCATTGTTGTCCCCTATCTCCTCTCGGCCACCAAATGTGACATCCCAAAAAAGGCTCAGATCTGGACAGCGATCCCAGTTCAGGGGCTGCAGAAGCTGCCAGGGTCCCAGACAGGGACCAGCACCCAGCTCCAGATGCTGGCCCTCATGGAAGGGGTCCCACATGAGAGTAAAGCAGAGACYTCCACCTCCATCACTGGGGACATGAGCTCAGACAGGGATTCATCCCGTCCCTATTTGCCTCCTCTTGCCGTGGAGCCAGGTGATGGGCTCACACTGCCATCCTGCTGATCCTGGTGGCTCCAGCAAAGGTGTCACCACGTTACTCCCATGGGATCATTGCATCTTGCAGGAACCAGCAGAAAGTGGCATCAGGAGCACCAGGGGGAAAAGAGATGCCAAGGGAAACTGAGGCAGAGAGAGCAAGGRAAGATGTGCACACAAGGGCACCTGTGGGGCAGAGTGTCCTGGCCTGACCCTCACACTGGTCCCTCATCACTAATGAGTGATCCCAAACGAGAGCGGGGCCTGACCCTCGCAGAGCAGCCCCAGCCCCCTGAGAGCGCAGTGCTGGAGCCACTGGTGGCAGGAGACGTGGCAGCTGGACATGCACGTGTGCCCTCACACACCTGCACTCCCCCTGTTACCCCCACACGAGCACCCAGAGCCCCGTGGGGTGACAGCCCGGGCAGGGTGACCCAGTCTGGGCAGCAGGGAGGCCCAGCTGTGAGCAGCCCCGCTGCCACCTCCCTCCCTTCTCTGGGGACAAGGCCCTGGGTGACGCTGGTACGGTGGGCAGCAGCGGGCACAGCCCTTCCTGCCAGGGAAACTGAGGCACAGAGAGCTGGGCTTCGCACCAGTGAGGACCCAGAGGAGGCAGGACCACCCGGGCAGTGCTGGGATGCCAAGGCAAACCGCCAGGTCCTCCGGCTGGAGCAGCTGGCTCAGCCCCAGCCCCCTCCCCAGCACGTCCATTCTCCTGGCTCTGCTTCCCAACAGCCCTGCCAGGAATGGCACAGGGGGGGTCATGCCAGGGTGGGGTCAGCACTGAGGCCACCTCCCTCCCTCCCAGCCCTCACTCTGGGGGCTCTCACCCCCTTCTGCCCCCCAGTGCCTGTCAAAGCCCTTCCAGACCCCCACCAAGTCCCTGGAGATGGACCGGGAGTTTGTGGCACCCCCAGTTCTGGCACGTGGCATTTCCACAGCGCTCCCCTCACAAACACCCTCCTGGCAGGAGCTTCGGGGCCCCCCAGACACCCCAGAGCCCTTCCCCACAGCAGCGACGTGCCAGAGCCTCTTCCCAGCCCACCARGGACTCGCAGTGTATTTTTGGTGCCGTCTCTGGGCATCTCCTCCCTGCTCTGCCAGCCCTGGGGCACCAGAGCTGCCTCCAGCAGAGTGTCTGCTCTGCTCAGCGTCAGCGCATCGCCCGTGTGTGGCACACGTGGGGCGCGGGCACACTCGTGTCACACACACTCATGTCACACACACACTCGTGTCACACACACACACATCACACACATGCACACGTCACACACACACTCGTGTCATACACACTTGTGTCACACACACACATCACACACACACATCACACACATACTCATGACATACACACTACTGTCACACACATGCGCATGTCACACACACACTCGTGTCACACACACTCGTCACACACACACTCCTGTCACACACACTCGTGTCACACACACTACTGTCAACACACATTGCGCATGTCACACACCACACTACTTGTGTCACACACACACTCGTCACACACACACTCCTGTCACACACACTACTGTCACACCACATGGCTCGTGTCCACACTCATGCACACACAACACTTGTGTCCACACACACACTCATGTCACACACATCACACACACACTTTCGTGTTACACACAGATCACACACATCTCACACACACCATGCGGTGTGTCACCCAACTCAAACTCTGTCAACACACACGCTCGTGTCACACTCATCACACACACAGTACTTGTGTCACACACACTCCTGCTTACAACTCGTGTCGGCAACGACATTCATGGTCACACATGCACTCCAGTCACACCGCACCACTCGATGTCACATACAACATGTCTCCACACTCACTCGTGTCACACACCACGTACTATGTCACACACACAGTTGTGTCATACGCATACTCATCATATCAGACATTCGTGTCACACAACACACCTGTCATATACAACACTTCTCTCACACACACACTCCTATCACAGCCAAACACTCACATCACACACTGCCTGTCACAACACACACACTCGGTGTCACACACACATCACACACACACTCCAGTCACACACCACACTTGTGTTCACACACACACTCCGTCACACACACACTCGTGTCACCACACACTATGTGTACACACGATACACCTCGTGTCACACATACACTCCTGTCACACACCAACCTCCTGTCAGCACACACATACATCACACATACACTCCAGTCAACACCACACTCACGTCACACACACCTCGTGTCTACACACACACTTGCCTGCTTTGTGCCCACACACACATTCCGCACTTATCACACACCCCTTTAAAGCCACCTTTTCCAAGCCGACAGCCATTTGGAAGATTCCAAAACAGAGAAGAGGTTTTCATCATTCAGCTCAGTCTGTCTGCCCACCCCCCCAGCACCCACTGTTGCCCAGTGCCACCTCCTGGGGCCCTGTGGTTCCAGCTCTTGAGCTGCAGCCATGGCTCAACTTTGGGTTCTTTTTCTGCCCCAAACCCTTGTTGATAAAAAAAGTCTCATTGAAAGAAAGATGTTCGTGAGAAGCTCAGAGTTTTTTCCTACAGAAAGGCCTGGCTTTTGATCATAAAATAAGGATTTTCTTTAATAGTGTTTAGGGGAAAAAAAGTAAATCAGGAATTATCTCCATGCCTTAAATTAATTCCAGGAGCTGAATTCCTGCAACCTGCCCCTTGTGCTGCTTCCCTTCCACACAGCCATCTACCCACCCCAAAATCCTTTGGCACTGTCTGTTGGTGGTGCCAAGCCCCCAGTGCCCCAGGCAGGCACCCCAAGCTGCCATCCCCAAAGCTTCTGTCTGCATATCACCCAATGTATCAAAACTCCAGCTCCGCATAAACTCAGCTTCTCCCGTGACTCCTAGGGCTTAAAAAAGGAAAAAAAAAAAAAACACAAACTCCAGAACTTCCTAAAAACTTTCTCAATCCCTGACAGCAAAACCTGGTTGGAAAGTCTGCAAGCAGCAGCAGGAGTGGCAGGGGCACAGGGGGCACAGGGGGAAGGCTGGGCACCCATCAGGGACCAGTTTTTCCCATAGACAGCACTGAAGGATTGATTGTCCCTGAGAATAAAACAACGCCAGAGCTGGCTTGTCCAGCATGCGTGGGGGTCAGCCCAAACAACCCCAAACTCCAAATATCTCTCTCTT